>VHKM01000198.1:0-230514 GCA_007210695.1 Neogobius melanostomus
AAAACCATGACTTGTCAAATAAGCTGTTGTTAGTTTGTTGTCTAGAGGGATCAAAGTTGATTTTGGGAGGTGGTGCAATCATTGTTAATTATAGCAACACCCACACTATTAAAGCTGATAGCTTCATGTATGTACTTTTTTATTTATAGTTCAAAATCTGTGTCTTTGTTCCTGCTCCAGTCCCATCCATGAGCTATAGCCTCGCGCTGGGGAGAGGAGTACGTGAACTCGGACTGCAGATACTGTATCACTGAAGTCAAAACTTCAGCCAGGCCTCCTCCACTTGTGCTTTTGTTGCTTTGGTAATGGGCTCATACCAGTGGGCGAGAAACGTGCTTCTCTATGGTCCTCATGGCGGGGCGCTGACATTGCTGTAATACCACCCCTTTGTGGCCAGGGGCGACTCCAAAAGACACTTGGGAGTATTGATTCTAATGAGACTTCTGACCTCTCAAGAACGGCTTAAAAGGCTGGCTCCAAAGAGTTTTTCTTTTTCTAAAAAAAATCGCTATTACCCATGTGACAACGCTGGGGTAGGTGAAATATTTTTAACCACGCTGGTTTGTGTTTATCAGCCCGAAAAAGAGGAAGCATTTTCAGTGCATTGACTGGCTCCAAAGCCTGTCAATCAAGCTCTGGAGCTCCGTGGACGCTCCGCCCGCATCGCAAACGCAGGGCTTCCCGCCTTTTGCCCTTTTAAGGAACTGGCTGCATAGGAGGAGTCTGAGCGGCCATGTAAGTTTCACACAGGGCTCGGGATTTTTCTATGAATGGGGCTGAATAGGTATTAATCTATCTCTAATTATTATATCTATGGCTCATACACATGAGGAAAAGGCCGCCATTACGCGACGTATCGCCACGTGTGTGATTGCATTGTTTACTTTTCACTCCACAAACCCAGCGTAATTGTATCTAATAATAAAACCAAAACAGGATTCCTCATACATGCGTGAATAGATCCTAACTACACAGGAAACCCACCTTAACCAGCTTAAAAGCCCACAAAAGTCAATTTTGCATAATCCTTTAATTGTACCTAATTAAAATGAATTGAAACATCAACCACCCGAAGCACCCGAATGATCCTGGAGCTCTGTTGTCGGGGCTTGGTGCCCCTGGTAGGGTCTCCCATGGCAAACAGGTCCTAGGTGACGGGTCAGACAAAGAGCGGTTCAGAAGCCCCTTATGAGAGACCAACAGGCCCGGTTAGAACCATGAGGCCGTCCTTCTGTGGACCCACCACCTGCAGGAGGAGCCATAGGGGCTGGTGCAGCTCCAACAGCTGCCCCCACGACCCGGCAACGGACAAGTGGAAGAAAATGGATGGATGGATGGATGGATGAAACATCAACCAGTGTTTTGTAAAAGTTTATGTAAGCTATAGCACATTTCTACTTGCTTTTTTGTTGCTGGTGTTTGCGCTCATTAAGCATGCAGCGCACACAGCCTCATATTGTAGTGCAAAAGGTTATTTCCCAACATACCCACATGTGTGTCTATGTGCGCAGCATAGGCCTCCACAAACACCTCACGTATCTATCTGCCATCAGGTACACGCCGTTGCCGTGTTGTTTTGATTCCGCCCGCGCCCGCACTGCTGATAAAAGCAGCTGAAAACAAAATACACTTTCACACTGACTTCTTCCACTTAGCCGCCATCCCCCACCTGCCTGATAAGTCGCTCTCTCTCCGTATCCGGGGCCTTTTGACAGTTCAATTTAGCAGCGTTTCTGTTGCAGATTATTCTGTGGGATCTTCAAAACGCCGCTCCTTGAGAGATCGCCTGCCAAAGCCGCGTTATAAATCACCGCTAAAGAGGCCGCGCCGAGCTATTCATTGTGTGCGATGGAGGCTCGTATCAAACCATTTTGTAATGTTTCTCACTGATAAACAACACAAATCCACAATCGCTTCTTGTTCAGTGTTAATTGATATGCAACACATAAATAAAAAAGTAGGTCGTGATGACTCTCCATTTCTTTGTTGTAAAATCTGAATAAAAATTGGAACTTGTGGAACGCTAATTTCTGATCCCTGTTACACTGCGTATCCAGTGCTCAGGCCTAATTATAAAAAAATAAAGCAAGATAGAGGCATGTTGTTTTTTGATCAGTATGGCACAGAGAATCAGTAGAACCATTGTGTTCCCTTTTGTGAAACACATTTTTTGCGCCCATGTAATTTGCAAAAAATGACATGGGGAAAAAATGTCATGTTGGGCACTTTGTTTCGCGGAAATATATCAAAATCAAAATAGTACACCAACTTTGATCAACATTTGCTCAAATAAAATGGACTTTTCGTTAATGTTGTTGGGGTCAAAATTGAGATTAAAGATGGAATAATAATATTAATGGAAATGACTTTTTGCCATTTTTTTCTCCCAAAATACATTACTTAGAGTGACGTGTGTTTAAAATGGTGTTCCCCAATCACAGAAAAGCCCTGTATGATTATTCACAACCAATTTTTATTTTATTTTTAAAGATAAAAACCTTTTTAGAGAGAGTGGCTGCGTTTGCTCATCATTAGCTCCAGCTCGGGAATGTGCACGCGTGCCGGATTCGGTCCTTTCCAATCCAACTAAGTCTGTGAAAGATATGAGGCTTTGCATTTTGTTGAAAATGGCCCCTGAGTTGACCACGCCCAATAATATTTCAAAATGTAAATGATGATCTTTAAGTCCACATGGGTCTGGTATATTTTTAACGAAATTTTAGGCTTTCAAATGAAAACTCTGGGATCAGGGGTCAGAAGTTCAAGAGGTACGATTTTGATGGTTTGAGGTTCAGGCCAAGATGGAGGCGGCAGAGAGAGCCTCCTGTTGGATTTGGAATGGTAGGGAGTAGTAGCTGGCCACCACTGCTGACCCGCCAATAGGAGAGTGTTTTAGTTCAGGGTCGAAACACTCAATGATTGTTTGAAACCATCTGATGACACAACCCCCTGGCTGATGTACGCTATCACAGATCTTCCACACATTATTGTTCTGTTTTCTGGTTCTAGACAACAAATGTTTTAGTATAGGCATTGGAAAGAGTATCGTTCAGGTATCGGTATTAAAAACCAAGTATCGTTTAAGTCATGGTATCGAAAAAAATTTAACGGTGCCCAGCCCTAGTCAAGAAGCCAACAACTAGGGATGTACCAATCCGATAGTGGTATCCGATATCGGAGCCGGTATTGAAAAAAGTACAATATCGGGTATCAGCTACAAATATCCGATACTGAACCAATACCAATTTGGGCTCTCACCGCCTTAAAAACAACACTTTCACCAACTAAATCTTTGTGAATACGTCATGTACTGTATGTCATTGTGAAGCTCAGAACCTGGAGAATTCAATCGTTAGCTTTAATGTCCGCACATGTATTTTTGATCGCCGAACAAAATACAGTGGCTAGCAATAGCATGCTAAAGCTAGCAGCAGCAAGCATGCTAATGCTAACAGCAACTGATCAAGGCTGGGACAAAAACAAAATAAAATTGAATAGCCACTGCTGAAGCGACCAAGTGTTTGTTTTTATGAAATCCTCTTAAAGAATAACTGATATAAGATATTTGTAAAGCACAAGTTGTAATGATCAGAGCTGTTTATGTTAATGTAAAATAGCCTGTCCCAAGGATAGTGTCGAAAATCCAGTGATCCTTGTAAATGTTATTCCATCAGTTTATTAATAGTAGGCTATAACTGATAATTGATCTGTAACATCATGACAAGACTTTATACATCTCACAATGGAGCTAGGACCTTTCACTTTTCACTCAGAGAAGACACCTTTTGAAAGTCTCTTGGTATCGGTTCATATCGGATATCGGCAGATACTCAAATCCACAGTATCGGTATCGAAGGGTGCATCAATCAATCAATCAATCAAGTTTTATTTCTAAAGCGCCTTACAACAACCAAAGTTGACCAAAGCGCTGCACACAATAAAAAAAATGCAATTTAAAAAGGAGTACATCTCCACCAACAACCCTAACGCCCACCTGCTGATGTCATTAAGTGGTGCTCCTTTATCGTTGTTATACCCCAGACAACTTCAGTGTGATCATTTCAACACTCCCTCTACAACGCGTGATTCCTTTACTTTTTTAACTGTCGCTCTCCATATCTGGGAGGGACTTTTGACAGTTCAATTTAGCGGCATTTCTTTTGCAGATCACTCCGCGCGCTGCCGTGTGCTCGTTCCCAAAAAAAGAAAAGAAAGATTGCCTGCCGAACGGCGCGTTATAAATCACGGGTAAAGAAGCCGCGTCGAGCTGTTCATTGCCCGCGTGATAGGGAGCCCGGGATGCGCTCGCCTCCCTGTCCTGCCGCTGATGGATCTCTCCAGTGGAAGGCTGTTATGGAGGAGGCGCCTCTTCTATCGATTATCTATAGCACAATGAAGCCCCGTGGAAGCAGCCGTGGATCGATAAAACACGTGCTACGTTGCCAGATTGTTGGGTTAGTTTAGCAAGGGGAGTGCTCAGTAATGGAGAATGAATCGTCACGGGTATTTACCTCGTGTTACCTTTAGCGGGTATATGTGGGTTCAGAGAGTCCATGTATTGCTCCCTGATGAAAAACATCTTCTGCTTAGACCTCATGTATGCGCCTGTACTAGAGGACCGGAAGTTGAGATATCAGTTTGAAACTTTTGCCGAACATTGCTGATATGAATATCTGAATATATGAACATGGACAATCTAGTGCAGCAGGAACATTAGTCTACACTGCATGCACAATTATTACACAATTTCATTTTTGTTATTATGTTGTTATTTTTTCTTCATTTTTTCAAACTTATCTGACCCAGTAGATAGACCCAGTTGATATATTTGTTACAACTATGTTTTTTCATCTTGTTTAGTTTTTTGAGTGAGCGATTTATAAGTAAAGAAAAATCTGTAAAAATTCAAATTTTGCCTTGTTTTTTTGGATTCATGAAGTGCAACGAAAAAGTGCAAATTACCAACATGGCCGATTCACACGGGACTAACATCACAGACAATACATTACAATTAATATAATTTGCTAGATTTCCCCAAATAAAACTAATCCCGTGCGACTAGGGCTTTAGTTAACATAATTGTCACACGAAAACCCATTCAGAATAGGGCTGTGACACAATATAGTGATATTTTGCTTGGGCTTGTCAGCCTTTTCCTGGTCCGGGACTTAAAGGAAAAAACCTCAGGAGAATGAATTATTTCGAAGAAGCCTTTATTTTGATCAATAGCGCACATACAAGTTACTAGAGGTTAGCTTTTAGGCCCGAGCCCGAGCCCGGCCCGAGCCCGACCCGAGATTTCACGCATGACAGTCGGGTTTGGGTCGGGTCGGGCTTCGATTTTTATTATTATTATTTTTTATTAATGTCATTATAATATCTAATAAAAATCTATATTGTAGGCTTAGTCTATTGGATACAAAATGTGGTTATACTCAGGGAGGTGGTGCGGGGGGCGGGCGCACGTGCTGGCTGTGTTGTCACGTCTAAGCAGCATGGTGAGGCTTTGATACTGGCAGCGCCACAGTGAACATCGCTATTCACTCTGTCTCTCAGGAAAGTGTTTCATTTACAGTGGATAAATCAGCAGTTTGGTTCCTGTTACTGCGTAAAAAGTAGCTTTTGTAAATGCAGCGCGATGTTTATGAACAACGAGGAGGAGGAGGAGAGGAGACAGAGCTCAGGCACGTAACCTGTCCCCACGCCGCGCACATCTCTCGGCTCACCCAGGTATGTGCGCTACTGCTGCGTGCACGTGTGCCGTGCGCGTAGCCACGTACCTCTCACACATGGTGCTGCTGCTGAAAGCACTGCGCAGATGCTCCTATCCTATTTACGTCGGGTTTGTTTCGGGCCGACAATTCAAGTTAATTGCTCGGGCTGGGTCGGGCTTTAGGCCCGCGGGCTCGGGTCGGGCTTGATTTTTTTGGGCCCGAGCGAACCTCTACAAGTTACATTATAACAACATCAGGAGTTTCGTGCTTGCCTCTATATACTGTTAGTCCAGCCCCTAATCCAGACGCACAAACTGACCTCATCTCAGACATTACGTGCAAGTTTGAGAAAAACAAGTTTGTTTTTTATCACCAACATTGTGTCTCGGCCAAGATGGATCTGCCAGTACTTTTCAAGGTAGGACATTTACTGAAACAATGTTACAACAGAATCATAAGACAACGATCACGTTGTTCTTCTCCTAACAAGTATCAGATAAGGTTTAAGTAAGTAGCAATACATTTCTTATAGTAAGCAGAAATACATGTTTTCACAGGCTGGGTACCGATCGATACCACTACTTTAACCATACCTGCTTTTCGATACCGGTGCCTGAACAGTACTTTTTTCGATACCTATGTCATTTCAATTAATTTAAAATAACGGATATTAAAAAAAAAGGTTTTGTTCAGGATTGTCCTAAAAGTAAACTGAACACACGTTTAAATAAACCATTACAACGTATGTATTAGCTTTACAAAACGTCTTCGTTTTGAAGGAACGTTGTACTAAAAATGTCATACATAGTGAGCGCTCAGTTTTCCACAATCTTTGTTTCTCCTCACACCGCTGCAGCAGCATGTCTGCCCTGTTACGTGTGCGTAAGGTAAATACAATGTCTTTCTTCTTGTCAATACTATACTGATACTGTGATCTTATCTTTGCTCACGCGCTCAAGTTTCATGTTCAGTCCTGATTTAGTCTTGATTTATAGCCGGTTTAGATCTGGCTCAGACCTGCTCTCTCTTATAGTTACTAATGTTTTGTAAGTTAGCCTTTCTTCGCTTTAAAGAGATATTTCAGGATTTTTGACATAGGGCCTCATTTCCTTGTTATCCAGGGTGTTGTTGATTTCTAGATTTTTTTTTCATTCATGCGGTCCTTATATTTGAAGAGTTTAGTGGTGGTAGGCTAGTGCAAGGCTAGCGCATGTCTAGGGTAACTAGTAGCCTGCATTAAAAACAGTCTGCAAATCACTTATAACACCAGACTACCAATAAAAATATCTGTGTTGACTGAATAATTTTTGAAATATATAGTTATTTTGCATTTAAAATAACTTATATTTGAGCAGCATCAGCTTCCTGGTTGTAAGCTACACAGCGGCGGAGTGATCTGCTAGGTCACCGTACAGTACAGTAGTTTGTTTACCCGCGGCCAGCATTACTACACGTGGAATTCACAAAGGAGCTTTCTAAAAATCAGATGTGGCAACGTTTGGAGGACTACCCAATGATTTTGAAGAGTTTTTAATGCAGGCTACTAGTTACCATAGACATGCACTAGCCTAGCACCACTAAATTATTCAAATATAAGGACTGCATGATTTAAAAAAAGTATATATATATATATATATATATATATATATATATATCCAGAAATCAACAACACTCTGGATAACGAGGAAATTGGGCCCTACTGTATGTCAAAAATCCTGAAATATCCCTTATAACTTTTTTGTAACCCCTTAACCTCCGCCTGAACCGAGCACATTTTCTCCAGTTTGGCTTTAAAAAGCGATGAAAAAGTGACACAAATGTGTGACGAAAACGCAACAAAAATGCAACAAAAGAGCAACAATAAAGTGACAAAAAACAAGAAATTGTGGAAAACATGTGATGAATACAGGAAACATATACATTTAGATGAGTTTTGTAGATCTTAGCTTTCAAATGAGGCGTTACACTGGCCTATATAGGCCTATGGACCTTATAGATTTGGGTAACGCTAACCTGGAGAAAATGCACTCACTTAAAGGGGGGGTATTATGTAAAATCGACTTTTTCAAGCTTTATATCATGTTATTATGTCATTCCCTCATTAAACACATGCCTGGAGTTTTGCCTTGGCTCATTCACATATTTTTGAGTAATCAGTAAAAACTTAGACGGCAGCCATTTTAGGTGTAGCTATGCCTCAGTCCTCCTAGGAACGCCCCCACCTCCTGGAGACGCCTCTGGACCTTTTGTCACCAGCCAAGCCACCAACCACTGCTCCTCAGCTCAGCAGAGCCCTCTCCCCGCACAGTAGTGTTGTTTAGATGCCACAGCAGTGTGCTGAAGGGGGCGTGTCGGAAAGCTTCTTAAAGAGACAGAGGCCTATTTCAAGACGTTCAGTACAGCCATTTTGAGAGAGCAATTTTATTCAAGGCAGTTATTTTAATTTACTGCATATACAGACCAACAGAAGGTTACGTCATCATTGTAGTATGCTATAGACTGGTGCTATGTGATTGAAAAAGCATAATACCCCTCTTTAAGGCGGGGATTTTAAGAAAACAACCTGTTTTTGCGTGGCACATTGGGCGATAAATTGAGATCTGGAGAGCCCCCTAAAAAAAAAAGCAGACACTGGAGAACATGCAAACTCCACTAACTCCAGCTGTGAACCCAGCACCGTCTCGGCGCAGAGTCCCAGCCAAGTCACGACTGGCCCTGAGTGAAATCATGTGCCCGTTTTAAGCTTTCTATTATTTCCAAACACCGCTGTTGCCTCTGGTGCAGGTGGACAAGCCGTCACCTCCTAACACCGGCTCATTAATTCCGCTCTGTGTGCGAAATGCACTCGGCAACGTTGAAAATTAGCATGTCAATTAGCTCTGAGTACTTTTTGGCCGTGGCAGACAGGCCGCGGCTGACATTTGCGCGTCCGGAGAGAACAATCGATGCCGGGGCCGCGTCTCTTTCTCTCTGCCAAAAGCGCCGGAGTGAATGACCGGTCAGCGCGTGTCGACAGCTGCCCTGACAAATGTGGAGTCCAGAAGGCGAGCGAGAGGGAGCGCTGTGTTTATTAGCAAATCAAAAGGCACAGAGTGTGACGTGTCGGGAAATGGACTTGGAAGGTGTCCGGCTGACCTCCAATGCGGCGAGGAGAGCCAAGCGGAGGGTCAGTGCATTAGGCGATTGGTTTCTGGGTCCTTTTAACGAGTAGATAAAAAGCAGCGCCAAAGGAAAAAAAAAAAAGAAAAAAAAAAGGACAATAGCGGAGGTCAGGCTGGGCCAATAATACATCTGCATATTGAGTTTGCACACTGTGTTTGCATTGGTAAGGTGTCAAATTCTCAGCGCTCGTCCAACATTCCCGCCGTGTAATGCACTCGTTCTTTCACCGGTCGTGTGCAGAGGAAAGGGTAGAGGAAGTGTCTTGCCAAGTCAAAATTTTTTTTAATGGGGACATTGTGCCAGATCTGACAGAAATTGCTTGAACAAAATCCTGGAGCTGCCTCCAAAAACGTTTACATGGGCACCCTTTTCCTAGAGTGAGTCCATACTACAAATGGGCAAAGTGTCAGACCCCTAATATTAACCTCTTACCCCCGCCCTGAACCGAGCGAATTTTCTCCAGTTCAACAACAGTGTAATGCCTCATTTGAAAGCTAAGACCGTTTTTGTTACTTTTTTGTTGTGTTTTTGCCATGTTCTTCTTGCTTTTATGTTGCTTTTTCATCGCTTTGTTTCATCACTGTGTCATGCTTTCACCTCGTTTTCGTCGCTATTTTGATGCTTTTTAAGCTTAGATTTGGGTAAAGTCAAACCGGAGAAAATGTGCTTGGTTATGTAAGATCTAGGAGTGTCCATGGTTAACCAATTAACTGATTAACCACTAAAAATTGTGCGTCTTTAATTTGCCATGCCATTGAAAATACTTGTAATACACTTTTGCACCACCAGAGACCACCAGAGCGCTCCCAGACATTTGTCCATGAGAAGTAGTCATCGCGCATGGCTAGGTAGTTTTCAATATGAAGCGGGCCAAAAAAAGCACAGTGTTGGCTCTTTACAACTGACAATGACGGATCAAAATGCAAGTATTGCATTGCAGTGCTTAGATATACTTCAACTTCGTTGTTGTACCATCTCAACAGCCGACACCCGGGCATCACTTAGGAGGCTAAACTTACTTAGTAAGCTAAAGGCACAAAACTCACCTTTCTCGTTATTGTTAAAAAGTGGTGGAGATAAATGTTGTTGTACGCATGAATGTTTCTTTGCACAATGTTTAAAAAAAAAGTGTGCTAAATGACTGCAGGAAAGATAAATTAAAATACTGTAGGGCCACGTGAATGCAAAAGTCAGTGAGCTACTTTTACTGCTCTATCCTTACCACTGCGTTTTATTTCTATAAAATAATTTTCATTTCAAATGTGTTCCAGCCATTTAATAAAAGGTGTTAACAATGAAATACCCCTTTTGCGTTTGTCAGTATAACGTAACGGAGGGAATGGGGGGTTGGTTAGTGCGCCCACTAATGGTTAACCGAGCATTAACCGCTAAGGGCCTTGGTTACGAAAAACTTGAAAACGTGCAGCCCTAGTAAGATCTTTAGTACATATTTCATAACGCAAGTCAATATGTTGAAACAAACAGTGGCTTTTCTTATAACAGATGTCATCTTCTGTACTCAGTAGTTGAAGTCAGATCCTATGCCCGGAGGTTCTGAGCTTTCAAATGAGGCTTGGCATGTTCACATAGAGTCAACGGACTTTGGGAGTTGGTGGAACTTTAGTCTACACTGCACGCACAATTATTGCACAAAACTGAAATTCTGTTGGATTGAAGTGTCCGGGTGATGGAGGAGTTTGTAATGAGAGGAAGTTTGGTCAAAGCAGGGCCACGCTCTGAATCAAGTTATTATGCAGCCATGTTCCCTCACACAGAATGGGAAGGAAAAAATAATATGAAAACTCTGAAAAGTCACTAATTGTTAAAGCTGGTCAAAGGGATGCAGCCCCACTTTAATTATCCCAAAAAATATTGGGACGGGACACAGAACCATTAAAGTTTTGTTGTCAACAGAGTCCTAAGAAGTGAGTTGACAGAAAAAGACGCAACATAACTGTTAAAGACTTACGAAAAATCAAATATAAAGTCAGGAATCAATTATCTTTCTGTGCTGTCATTTTCAGCAGCTGTAACTGACCTGAAGTGTCCAGAAGTAAAAGGTGTTCAGAGACATCGCCAAAGTGAGACCCACTATTGAACGAGACACATAAACTGACACCTTTAGACTGGGTCAGGAATGATCTGAAGACAGAGTTTCAAAGGTTTTATGGACTGATAAGACCGCCTGTGTTAGGGTTTGGTCTGTTTCCCCTCCCCTTTGTTGTTTTTGTTTCTGTAGTGCTGGTGGTTGACGGGGCGTGGCTGGGACCTGCAGCAACAAGGCACACCTGGTCCTTGATGATGAGCCCGATACAAAAGCTCTGTCCAGTCCTCTCCACGCTGCCAGAAAATACCGTCATGTTTGGTACAACCAGTGCTGGGTTGTTTATGATTGATTGTTTATTCCGAGTTCAATGTACATTACATACTTTTTTTTTTTTCCATTAGCATGTGCTACTTTTATGACTTTTGACATGCGTTTATGACATTTCCACATGCTTCTATATATACATAACACTGTACAGAAACGCTAAAGATTTGTTTTGATACTTACCTGTTTCCTCCATCCTGCTCAGGATATCCTCGGTGCCTCACTGTGTCCTGGTTCCATCTGCTCCCAGCCCGCCTCTGTCACCTCAGCCTATTCATTTTTTGTAAAAATAAATTCTTAAAGCTGTCCTGCCTCCGTCTCCGCTTTGGGGTCCAACTTGAAACTTTAACAGCCTGAACTGAGCACATTTCACAAATCGAAAAGCTTCTTGGGAGAAAAGTGAGCAAATAGCAACACAAATGAGACAAAAACAAGGATGAAAATGCAACACAAGAGCAACAAAAACGTGGCAAACAAAGTGTGCGACGGAAACATGACAAAAGAGACAAAAAAGAGCAACAAAAAATGACAAAAAGACATGGAAAAAGTGATTTTTTTAAGCCAAAAAAAGAGCAACAGAGAAGTGACGGAAAAGTGATGAATAACAAAAACGTTGTGGATTTTCTTACCAATCTGAAGGAAAAACTGAAGTACTGTCTGATAAGGTGTGAGATTTATTACGCATGCGGAGAGCTTGCACACAGTCAGTCCATGGTAAGTTCTGGGGAACAGGCTCCCGTATCACTGTTAAATAGATGAGTACATGAAAAGCAACACAGCAGGACATAGGGAGTGGTGATACAGTTCAAGATGTAAATGCAGATGACCAACAGGCGCCTCGGATGGTTATGCAATCAAAGGTGGCGGTGGAGACAGCCCGGAGACCTATAGTAATGTCTAAAGGACAGGCCTTTTGGGCCTATTGTTTAGGTGCGAGAGGAGCCTAGAGAGGGAGAAGGAGGAAGCTGGTCTTCTGATTAAAGGCCCAGCAGGCCACCAGACGATAGGTTAGTTTGTGTATTGCTGCAACTCGTTTTGGTGATACTAACTCTGAGTCTCAACACACTGCAACAACGAAGAAAAAACGCCAATGGCGACCTACAAAACTCTCCATTTCGATGAGTTTTAATAGGCTATCCTTTTTTTTTAGGCTGTAACCTTTTAGATTTGGGTAAAGCTGAACTGGAGAAAGTGCATTTGGCTAAGGCGGGGATTAAGAGGTTAAATGGTCCAACTAACTCATCTTTGATAATACCTGCCCACCACAGTTTCCAGCCGTGGAAAGAGTCTGGCATGAGGAAAAAGGTTGTTCTACATAACGTCGCCATTGGCCAGGTCTGGAGCTGGAAGATCTCAGTGTGCCCCTCGTCAGCGGCAAAGTCTCCTATAGTCTGCGTTTAGAGACACAAGATCAGGCCCATAGAGTGTCTCTGTAACATATGGAGTTTTGTATTGCTTTCTATTTCTTTCACTTTAAAATCTGTTTTAAATCAATGAACAGAATCTACTTGAAATCTATCTGAATTCAACAGACTTGTCTCATTTTCCCAGGAAACCGAGTCTCCATTTGGAGTTGCTTGTTGCTGCAGCATCGGCGGAAACGAGGCTTAACTCAAGGTGAAAATAGAAAACTTATGGGGAAGTGGTGTCGCAAGCAGAACAGAACCTGATCTAAACATAGCAGGGTTTTACCGAGGACTCGATGCAAATGAAGCTTGCCTAGCTCCTTTCTATTCCGGTATCTCCCATCGTAGCAATTATAAAGGGACTGCGGGGCACGGCCGGGGCAGGCTGCTGAGTAAACAGGCCACGACAGGCAAATGGCCAAAGCTCAGGTCCTGCTCGGCTTTTGTTTGTGCCGCATTTGCATAAGTCCACGGTCAGGAGCATATGTTGTGAGCCGTTATCAACAAAGCGGACAGTGGTTGTTAAAGGGGGTTTAGGAGAGTGCCCATCCGCAAATGACGCACAGGAGTTGGTTTGCAAACACAGAGGAAAACATTTTGGAAATGGACGTCAGCTTGTCATTTTGCACAGTGCTCTTCAGGGACAGATATATTATTATAGATGTTATGTACTGTATTATTAGGTGCTTAGAATTGGGGCCGAAACAACAAATCAATTAATCGATTATTGAATTTGTTTTTGTTTTTAGTAATCGTTGAGCAAAAATGACTTAAATAGTTTGTAATTTTCATGTAAAACGACTTTTTAAAGTTAGGGTAGTGTTTGTAAATTTCATCAACATGTGTCAGATTTATCGAGCAGAATTGGCACTAAGCGCCTCCTCACACTCAAAGCTCGCCCTTTGCTTTTATAAAAGGGGTTCCCAAACTGTGGAGCGCGTACCTCACGGGGTACACGCAGAGACATTTTGGAGGAAAAAAATGTTTATTACAATCTAATAGAAATTGAAACCGCCACAAGAGAAACACGCTTATACAGAGCGTATAATTCAGACGTGGATGAGCGGTATAAATAAAGTGGCCTTGCCTTAAATGCCGTCTGCCGATGACGCCGTCATATATGTCCATGCGAAGTCAAGTCAAAAAGCAGCAGCTGAGCTCCAGAGAGTGATGGAAAAAATGTCTGATTGGATGGTGCAATCATGCTTGACACTAAATTTCAGCAAAACTGTCAGCACGTTTTCCTCAATAAGGAATACTTCCCACTCTGCGCTGGAAATGATTGTAAAAGGAACAAGAATTCTCGAAGCAGAGTCTGTCAAGTATTTAGGCATAGTGCTGGACAGGACACTGTCGTTTAAAAAGCATGTTTCAAAACTGATAAAAACTGCAACATTTAATTAATCTCACTTCAGATATATTCGCCCTCAAATGAGCACAGATGCAGCCAAGCTTTATATGCAGCGATGATATTTTCACATCTTACATATTGCATTACAACTTTGTCTATCAACCAACTCTGCGTTACAGCCGCTCCAAAGCCCATACAAACAGGCTCAACATTTTAGATAAAAACCTGTTTCATGTCACTACTGTAACATTGTGAAGAAATATAAATTAACATTTGAAAATTTCATTTTGTTTTCAAATGTCAGTTTAGTGTTTAAAATTCTTCATGATTTGGCCCCACAGCCCCTGAGAATGTTTGTGAAATCTTGTGACGAGGCAGGACATAGAACAACGCGAGCTTCCTCCAGAGGAGACTGTTCTGTGAACTTTAGATCCTCCACCTTTTGGACAGAAGCTTCTCTGTGAAGCTGCAGGGATGTGGAACTCGTCGCCATTAACTGTTGGAGAGAGTAGCACCTTCCAACAGTTTAAACTTAACCTGAAGAAGTGGTTGAAAGACGGTCAGATTTGTGATCATTAGCAAAAAACTGGTTAACCGGAGTAAAAATGTAAGATGGTTAAAAACCGGATCCTCGTGAAAAGGCTTCCTGCCTTTTTTTGAAAAATCTTTTTATTATTGTTTCATGTTGTATATCTTGTGACTGTTTTTACTCACACATTGCACTTCATAATCTTTGTTGTACACTGTAAGAAAAAATACACCATATCTACTCAATAAAAATGAGGCAACAGATTACAAGCAATTGTTTTAATTAGATTTTACATTGTTTAGAATTGAGTAAATACTAATTAAATAAGACACTTAAAATGTATCTATTTAATATGAGTAGATTCAAATAGGAAGAGAGAACAGAATTAATTAAAACTAAACAAACATATTGAGTTAATTTGAAGAATATGAACTCCCTATAATGTGCAAATAGTACTAATAAAAATTAATTAAATTCTACCTATCAATTGTATATAATTGAGTAATAATAATGTATTACTAATCTGTGCATTGATTTGAATTCAATCAATGCAATGAATTAAATCTAAATACATTTAAGAATAACTAGTACATTGCCCATAAAGTACAGAACTCAATTAATACTCAAATTAGCATTTTATTAACAATTAACCGGATGCGGTTATCCGAGGCATCTCAAGCAGCAGCAGCCAGTAGAAGCAGTATGCATGTGCCAAAACATAAAATCATAAAAGTGCAATTTGTACAAAGTAGGGAAAAAAACATTTGTTCTTTGACCTATGAAACGTAACCAAATCAGTGCAAACTCACAAACATAGCACTTTGAAATGTGCATTTTCCTAGCTCTGTAGTCTCATGTTCCAACTAGAAGTCTGCTCACACATTTCAAACCAGAACTTTAACTATAAAAAAAATAAACACATTGCATATTGGTGAGGTGTCCACAAACGTGTTTCCATGCTCTCACCTCACTGAGCAACTGAATTAGACCAATGAAGGTCTCGGAGAAAAAGTCTTTGGTGTAGGTTCAAGTTGAAAATGTACCAATGTTAGTGCGAGGATGTTTAGATCTGTTTAAGTAGACTTTGACTCCCAATACGGGACCCATTTGCACAATAGGTCATAGTTTGACAATGTCTCCCAGAGGGAATATTCTTGTATGAGATTCCAGTTCTGTTTATGGACACAAAATAGAGAAGAAAAAAAAAAAATCAGGTGGCAAAAACTCATGAAATGGGATGTGGTTAGCGACATGGGAAAATCAATGACATCAGAGGTATCTCAAGCAGCAGCAGCGGTATGCATGTGCCAAAACATAAATTACTAAAGTGCAATTTGTACACGGTAGAAATAAAAAATAAAAATAAATAAATGTTCTTTGAAATAACATTTGAAATGTAATTGACCTTTGTGGACAAAGTCCAAATCAGTGCAAACTCACAAACATAGCACTTCCAAATATGCATTTCTCAAGCTCTGTAGAAGGTGAACATTGTGTAGAACAAAAGTTTATGTTGCAACTACAGTCTCATTTCAAGCCAGAAGTTTGCTCTTGAGGGACTGGACTTTGTTTGACAACTTTGAATCATCCAGTTCCAAGAAAAGTTTTTGGAATACCTCAAATGTGTACTTCAGCTGTGTGGGATAACTGAGATTCAACGCATAGGTCAAGCCAAGGAGGACAGAGCAAGCCCTTGCAATATCTCCAAGTCCTGTGATGACTTCCACACCCTCTATGACAATTCCAACGTTCTTGGGCCTGTCGTTTGCAGAAGCTCCAGGCGTTGAGGTCACAGTGATAGTCATTATGAGCTGCTGTTGGAGTTCCTCCAAGTTCTCAGTGTCCTGCAACATGAAATTGTAAGTGTCTTATTATAAAAAAACTGTCAGAACAAAAATAGTAGACACTACATTCATTATTGTTTTCATAGCTTTACATCTATTTTATTAAATTTTATTTTCCCATGGGCCTTGGTCTCAAATTGTTCTTTCATTGTCATGAGGGGTTTATGCTTATTCTACCATCTTTATCCCTCTCGGTTAGGGATGGGTATCATTGTAAAGTACGTGAAGTAGCCCATTTTAACTCCCATATATTAAGTGTACGCGCAAATTGGAAATAAAGTAGAGTAATAAAAAATAAATATAGGCCAAGGATTAATGCCTACTTATACAGTAGCCTCTATCTAACTTTTTTGTCCTTTTAAAGAACCGATAAGAGTACCGTTAAAGTACCGGATTGATAAGGAGTATCGATAAGAGTAGTACTATCGATAAATCCTTAGATACCCATCCCTACTCTCGGTTCATCCTTTCAGTTGAGTTCAGAGATTGGAGAATCTATGACAGGGAGCACTGAAGCTGTTAAAAAAAAGATACTACAAAAAAACAACAACAATGACAGACCTGTGTCAATCTACTTAACAGCACCCACTTGAGGAATTAAGGAATTACGGTGCTTGAAATAAGTTAATGCAAATTAAGTTCACATACGTTGAATTCTTTGATGAGATGGTCCCCTTGTTCTCCAAGGTATTCCATAAGACACCGAAGGACAACCTCTCTGGTCCTCTCAACTGAAGAGTGCACTGTGTCCTGGGGAGGAATACAACAACTATTAAGTCAGTAAATAAAATGTAATTAAAAATCATTGGTTTCTGTCATTTAGAAATATCAACACTTATGGGAAAAATCTGTTTTGTACATCTGGATCGTGTAGTTGAGGTTTTGTTCATGCCTATCAGTTCTGTCCTTATTCATATACAGGGTTCCGACTCTTTACTTGAAATCATTTTCCAGGAGATTTCCAAGATTTTCCACGAAATTTTCAAATGTCCAATGCAATAAACTGTAGGTAATATCCCCAGGTCCATCTCAGTCAGGTCTAACAGTGTTTTTGGAGCATTCATGAGCAGCTCATTGAAGTGTGAGTAATTTGTTTATTTAGGTGAATTCACTGATGATTCTGTACTTCATAATTAATATATTATATAAATATATATTATATAAATAAATGTGTAAATTAAAACAGACCACATTTTTTTGTGTTAAAAGGCCCTGTACCTTATTTTTCTTAGTTATTTTCTCCTTTACTTTATTGAAACACAGTACGTAATTATAAATTTGTTTTTATTGGTTGTGAGTTTGCAAACAAGTGTTTGTCAGAATTACTGTGACAGTGACTCAGAAAAGTGACCTTGAAAATTGTGGAATGTGAATAAAGTCATTATTTTGGAGAACTGGCGTGTTTGAAATGCATGAGGAATGAGTTTAAAACAACTTTTACTCCCTTTTCCATTTTTTAAAACAAAAAAAGGGTAAAGGGCCTTTAAACAAGACTGAGCGAAAGTCAGAAGCTCAGAAAAAGTGCAATATAATAAACCTAAGCAGTCATAGATGTTGCTCAAAAAGAGCAAATAATTGCTGGCATTTACTTGCAATTTTGTTTTTTTTAAACATTTTTTCTAATTTTCCATGACTGAAAAAGCAGCAGGTAATTTTCCAGGACGAGTGGGAACCCTGATATAATTTGGAGATCTTATGGATATTCTACACTCTGAACTACCATAAATTTCATACTATAATTTCGCTTATACACACACACACGCACACACACACACACACACACACAGGTACTACAACCTGTATATAACTGCCGCACCAGCTAAATTTGAATTTGTTTTTTTTTGTCCATATATAGGCCGCACCTCAATATAAGCCGCAGCTTCTCGTGTTGCAACATGAGATCTGCGCGGCGCGGGTCAGCTTTTTTATGACCCGGCCCGACTCTGGGACGGTCAGACCCCGTGGACACAGCACTGCTGGCGAGCCCGGGGCAAGTGGTCTCCATGGCGTGGTTTAGCACCTGCTCGTCTCAGAGGAGGCGATTTTATAGATACCTGGGCCAGATCCAGCTCTGGTTTCAGCGCACACTTTAACACTAACAGCGGGTTTTGTAAGGAGTCGTCAGAATCAGATGAACGAGTTCTTGGTGCAGCTACTGTATCTCATGACTGTCACGAGCCCGGAGACAGCAGCGCGAGGAAACACACAGCTGTCACAAACCAGGGTTTAGTCAGAAGATGAGTGGTTCTGAAGTTTGTCTGAGGCCCGTCTGTGCGGAAGAGGACGGAGCAGGAGTCGGAGTCTGTGTCTGCGCACCACACCCTCCGGGAGGGTGCAGCCTGCCCAACGTTTAAAAAAGAAAAAAGGACACTCAAAAAGATTGGGGCTTTGGGGGAAAAAAGCCAGTAAAAATCTGTAAATAAGCCGCACTGCTGTATAAACCGCGGGGGTCAAAGTGAGGGAAAAAAGTAGCAGCTTATAGTCCGAAATTTACGGTATTTATTAGTTATCCTTTTTAAACTGCGCTCAATCCCTATCAATCCCTTATGCTGCTTTTTATTTTGATCCAACAATAGTGCTACAAATGAAATGTTTGGAACAATGCTACTTCTAATTTTGAAAACTATTGTACCTTCAGCGGTTCCATTTTGCTCTCCAGTCTCCTTCCAAGTGCTCCACCTTTGGCACGAAACAGTGTCAGTAGCTTTTGGGTGTGACGGTCTAACGCAGACATAAATTTCGGCTCCAGATGTATATTAGTTGTTCTCTGAAATTCTGCATTGATCTGAAACACAAAGGCAACAAAAGAAAAAAGGTATATCAGTCAAAAGGTTCTTTTGTGGGAGTGCTGCAGTTGCATCAAACACATTTTATGAAAAAACAGGTGCTCTTCAGGACGAAAAATTTAAGGAAATGGAGACCAGCCGTCTCAGGAAGAGTTAAAAAGCAAGTGAGTCCAAATGTATTGATTCTGTCCCTGTGTAGAATAAAGGACTTTTACAGACTTCAGAGTGCCTCCTTTTAGGCTGCTTTTTAACTGTTCCTGTGACAGCCAGTTTCAGTTTCCAGATATCAAATCAGTTCTTAGTCTCTTAAACCGCTTTTGTATATATTGTCTGACATTCAGTACTTTCTGCCACTGTCAGAGTCAACGATATTTGCATATTCATACATTCTGGATTTTTTAATGAGGGAAATTTAGTTAACATAATTTTAAGGAGTTTAAACTTTCTCTGGAAAACCCATGTCAGACAAGTCAAATCAATAATCAAAAGTAAGGATTTTTATACATCTTGAAATCATTTTGAAGTCAATTTGACAAACTTATTTGAAAGAAATCCCTTATAGAGTTGTGGTTTTCACATTTTCATTATCTCTCATCAAGAATTACAAATTCCAACTTACTTGAGACGGGTCAAACAGGGCAGGCCAGCGATCCTTCATGGCTCGAACACTTTGACACTGGTTGATGATTTCATGTCGTCTGAGTGCAAATGTTGCGTTCATTTTTTCTTGGACTATCTTTTCATTGTTCTTTTTTTTGGACTCGATGATTAGCTCTGCCCTTACTTTCTCCAAGCTCTCCTCATTTTCACCAGCTGGGTAGGGTGGCAAGTAATTGACCTCTGCTCTTTTAGCCTTTTTCACATTTTTTGCAGACTTTCTGTCAGCAGGTCGTTTATGTTTCAGAGCATTACATGCAACATCTGGAATACCAAGGCCTCTCAGCTTTGTTCTATAGTTAGCCATCTTATATTTAATACTATTCTGCCATCCAATGATGCCTGAAGAGCTCCCCGGATCCTTCAGACATGGGTGTGCCTTGATAAGTGCTTCAGCAACAGAAAGACGATTCTGGAGGGATGGATAGGGAGTGTATGTATATATGGACTGAGCTAGCTTTTCAAGTATGTCTGACTTGATGTTTGGGGTAGTCAGCAGTGTGCCGTCTTTTCTGTACTCTTCATTAGCTCTTTCAAGAACCATTTCGGTTTCAACAGAGAATCGTGGAATAATGAATTCAGTTGGCCATTGCTTCTTTTGTAGACTGCTATTTGGTGACACGATGGCTGAGTCTGCAGATGATGATTCACATGAGTCATAGGAGTCTTGTGCAGTGGAACTTGTGGAGGCAGGATCATGGGATTGCCCTGAGAAACTTTCATCACAGCTGTCATTGTGTGGTACTGGATACAGGTTGATTAAAACTGGGTCAATTGTCACAACCTTAATAGTGGCCTTGTGTTTTATTTCAGTAGTGGAGTTGAGTGTAAAAAAGTCATTAAAATCTGGATCCAAATACTGCAGGCTGAACTCATAAGGGATACTTAATGTCTGCTTGACGGCAAAGTTCAGCTCCTCCATAGTCTCTGGTATTCCAGAGAGTAGGGTCAGTTTCTCGATTCTGTGATCCAAGATCACGCGGAGCACTGCTGAATCCATGTCAGGTGACCTAGTGAGAAGAAAATTGTATTTGAAAAAAGAAAAATTTGGAAATAGTTCACAAAATCACCAACAGTTTATGATAGAATCTAACTTGTACAACAAATGTAACGTTTTAGTGTAACAACACGCATTCCTGCAAGTCTGTAGGCTGCAAGTGGATAGACATCTTGAAGGTTAATGTGATGAACAAGATTCACTTCCTTACAGGTTTCCAACAGAAAAGATCTGAGGTGTTCCAGGTACCAAGCATTGAGTTTCTTAACAATGAAGTAAAGACTGCTTTCCAAGATCAACATCTGTATGATCTCTACAAAGTCTGGGAGCCCTCCTGTAGAACCATACGCCAAGATCATCCCAGCTGAATACCTTGTTCCATGGAATGTCACAGTGTTTGACAACTGTACACTTGTTAGCTGAGGGAACAGTTTCTTTACAGACTCCTGGATGTCTACATGTATTACTTCCAAAGGCAAAGATGACACTTTACTGATTACCAGGGCAGGCTTAGCCACATTTCTTTGACAATTGTAAGTGATCATCAGTTGATGTTTTGTTGAAAGTGACAGCAAGACATTCTTGAAATTGCTGGAGAATCTCACAACACGCTTGAAGAACTTGTGCTTGGCCTCGAAGCGCATAGTCCACAGTGCAACTAGAGGACCAAAGGCTTCTATGAGTGCGGGATAGTGCTCCAAGAAATGGTGCTTGGGTGTCAATCTTAAATGAGGGAAAACTTCTTGCAATCTATGACGATGCTCAGATATTTTTTGATCAAGATAAGCAACACTTTCAACAGAGTGGAGAGGAGCCACAGAGAGCTCTACAATATCCTTAAGGGTCATAAGAATTTGCCACGCTGGATCATCAGAGGGTATCCTTGGGCCAATGATTAGAGGCAGTGACCTTATGAGGGCCCAATTTTCATGAGCATTGCCTCCTATACTACCACGACTGGCAAAATTTACAGGGATGGACTGAGGGCGGTTAAGATTGTCTGTAAACTTAAATGGAAACTGCTTGATTAAGTGATTAAGTTCTGATAATGTGAAGTACTTGTTCCTAATAAAAGTATTCAGACAGTGTGCCAATTCTGAAGGGACAATGCCCTCAAATAGGTCGTGGAGTATGTCAGGAGGATAACCTCTAACGACACTGAAGTGACTCAGCTTCTTAGTCAGTGGGCAAGCTTTCTTGACTCCAAAGCAATGAGGCAAGGTGGGGTCATCTTCTACAGTTTTGAGATGCAAGTTATGGGTTTCCTCTGTCCGAGGTGGAAACTCCCCACAGCGTACTTCCTTTTCAGAGTATTCAGCATGAGATCCTAAGCAGAACCTGCAAATGTAAGGACCTGTGAAATTTTCAACAAGTCCAGCAAGACTGTGTGCACCAAGATTGTCTGCTGCCACACAATATACGGTCCCTTTTATGTTCTTTCCAGCACAGGCAACAAAAACTCCTTCTTGTTCCAAGACAGACAGATCTTTCAAGAGAGGCTCTAAAACATTATCATAGCCAAATCTTTTAACATCAACGGATTTGCAGAGAATGGCCAAGTTTATTGCAGAAAGAGTGGAGCGCAGTCCAGGTGGTACATTTGCCAGGATCCAATAAACCGCAGTGATCTTGTGTTTCTTTCGCGACGTCCCTAGCGGGTTGCAAACCTCGAAATCATCAACATAGAGAATTAAAGCTATTCTTGGTTCTTCTACGGCAAAAAATGGATTTTGTTTGAAATATTTCCCATCTTTAAATGATCCATACTGAGTTGTTGATATCGTTTTTTTCAAAACCTCATGTGCAATATCCTTATTGGTCAAAATATGCTTCAAGGTCTGAAGGAGGGGCACATATTGAAAGCTGAGATTCTCCTGTGAATCAAGGATATACTCTTCTGGCTGGACAAACTTTAACTGCTTCTTAAAATACTGTCTTCTCTTATACACAGAACCAAAGGGCCCATCTACTCCCAGTGCCTTGCTTGCAGGGTGTGACTTGCATATTTCCTCCACCAGTTCATTAACAATGTCTTCCTCCACAGCACAATTATAATTCTTCAAACTTTCATCAACAAGCTGACGAATTGCTGGAGCAGAAGCGGTGTATATAAAATGAAGCTCCTCCACCAAATCATCAATACATTTACCAGAAACATTGTGCACACTTTCCAACTTCAAGAGAAGTGAGCCAATTCTTTGATGAATTTCATTTGATATATCCACTGGAGGATTTATACTTGCATCATCATGATCAAAATCACCTGGAACTAAAAGATCGATTTCATCTGGTAAAGTTTGGTGTTCACCAATGACATCTGGCTTGAAGTCTTCAAGTGAATGAGGGTTATGCTTTCTGCTTTTGTGCACAAAAAATGTTCCATATACATTTGTCTTAAATCCACACCCAACAAAAACACACTCTACAGTTTCATGACTCCTTAGGTGATTGCCAAGGTGATGGAAATACTCTTTTTCGGTGGGATATTTAGCAGAGCAAATTACACACGTGAAGACTACCACTCCTGGCCCCTTAGCTTCATCCTCTCCATGATATCTGGACAAATGTGTGCGGAGAGCACTTAATGTTTTAAAGGAGCATGGACAATCAAAATCAAGACAAGGTACCGAATTTCCAATTTCAAACGTCCTGTGCTGTAGTCTATAATGCTGCAGAAGATCACCTTTGTTGTTGCTCTGAATCCACAGACTTTACACTGCCATCTCATTTGGCGGCACCTAAGGAAAACACACATGTTTTAGGGTTAGATATGAGAAGTGACTTGTAGTTTCTCATTTCTACAGATTAAAATCATCTCCATGTGGTATTATAATGTGTTTAAAAAAGCTGAAAGGACACGACTACTGCATAAATTCATGCAGAACTCCCCAATACATACAGGAGCCATTGTTTGATTCGGCAACAATTCTGTGGTTGAATGTAGATTTACTTCATTAAAAATATAATTTACATGATTTTCTTTCAATAGTCCGATTAGGTTCATTAGGTCTTCAAATGATTATGTAGCTATATTTTCTATAGGAAATATAGCTACATAATTTACATGAGTCAAGAAGCCATTCATCACCATTCAACTAATTGTTAAATTACTGTTTTTTCCCCCCGTCGGAGTTCGACGGAGGCGTACGAAACTTCAACAATTAAACCGAACACCGCTAATATATGAAACAGTATTCTGTCACTAAAATGTTACCAGAAAACTCTTCCGTGTGCCGTTTAGCTGTAGAATGAGAAAGTTTGTGCCATGTTAAGCCTCCGTCCCCATGCTAAAGTTAAGTCCTAGCCGCTGTGGACCGGGCATTACCGCACTTAAATAAATAAAGAAAATTTGGCCTACGCATGAAAAGAAATAAAGTTGCGGATCTAAAACGTAACGTTGTTAACAGACTGATTTCACGTGTGTTTAAGTGAGTTACCTTCGTATTTGCAACAACAGAGAGAAGTTACCCGCCTAAGAAGACAAACTCCATGCAGGAAGTAAACGAAAGTAGGGAAAGTACATTTCAAATAATAGATACTCGTTATTCTTCAAACGACAACCCACACTATTTGTGTGTCTGAACTTTATCATTAAACCCAATGTTCTTATTTAACCCATTTACGTAATTTCAAGAAAACATACTGGCGATATCAACACGCGAGGCATGTAGGGAACGCTGAAACGTAGGGAACACCATAGCGGAAATGCTCCTTCAAAATAATTGTTTGTCTTCGAACCATAAATTCTTCAAAAATGTGCAATGCCTTTTTCATATTTTGGGCAGCAACATCACGCTAATACATCAAATAGCCTTGCCAACAGAAGCCAACTTTCTGTTGCTACTGAGTCTCTTTTTCTATTATAGCTCGCCTCATTGTCATTTACCACTACATGCTTTCTTCTCACTAGCCCATCATAGAATACGTTTTCTTACCTTAGTAATCCAGATCAATCAAAGTCTGCAACTCTCTTCAAATGTCTTGTGGCGCGATGATAGCCTGCAGCGGCAGTTAAAAAAATATAATGTGCACTTTGACCTGGAAGTGCTTTCCCATTCAAATTTGCCTGATTATATTAATTTGAATTCACTCAATATTCTGTCTGTTTGGAATTAGATAAACATATTGCTTAATATGTATTTAAATAATATGGGTGGATTTTATTCAGAACATTTTTATATGAAATGTAATTAAATGTTTGCTTGAAAATCAAAAACACAATTATATTGAATATATTTTACCTGATACATTAATTCAAATCTACATGACCACAGAATCATTTCTTACAGTGTACAGCACTTTGGGCAGGTGTTTTTTAAATGTGCATTGACATTGAAAAAGCATGCAGTTTGGCAGGCCAGGCAAAACCCAAGGCACACCGGCCGAAAATAAGCAGCAGAGCCAAAGCCGACAAGTTTTGACAAACAACTGGTCTTCATCTGGGCTGTCAAAATGTATGAGGCCATATCACCTTTGCTCTGCCCAATCCCGTCAGACCTTGGAAGCTAAGCAGGAAGGGCCTGGTCGGTACTTGGATGGGAGACCGTTTAGTAACACCAGGAAGCCTGGGTTGAATGTAATGAGTGAGTGAGTGAGTGGTTGGTGGTGGTCGGTGGGGCCGATGGCGCAGACTGGTTGCCTTTGCTTCCGTCAGTCTACCCCAGGGCAGCTGTGGCTACAATAGTAGCTTACTACCACCAGGTATGGAGTGAATGAATAATGCTATGTAAAGCGTCTTTGAGTGTCCAGAAAAGCGCTATATAAAACCGTTGCATTATTTTTTGATTGATTTGAATATTTTATTTCGAGCTAAAGAAGAAAAGAAAAACAGAAATATATATATACATAATAAAAGAAAAAGAAAAATAATTTACATACAGCTCGAAAAGGAGTGGGAAGAAGACAAGCTTATTGACTCCCACCCCTGTTCATAAACTTCAATAACAATAACTAACTAACAACAGTGCATATTTCTTACCATTTTACAAAACAACTATCAACCGAGTTGGTTACATATTAACAAATGCAACACTGCATTATACCAGGTCAACATTCACAGTATCTCACACGCTACAACCAGTGTATTATTTCTGTCTCCCATACAGAATTCATTACCATGTTGGCATTATCGTTGTTCACCATCACCATTACAACCCATATAACATTACTCTGTATCAAAGTGTTTGAATGATACATAAATTACTCCACATTTATTCATGAAAGGTACAGTAATCGCAGACTGATTGATGTTCATGATAACAAGAATAGTCTTAATGATATGTGTTAAAAGGGATTCGGGGCTTTTCTTTCTTTTTCTTCTTTCTGTGACTGGACCAGCTGCCAGAGGGGAGCAGCCCCCGAGCAACCAGACCATCATTTGTTAAGTGTCCTATACTATGCATTAAAAGAGACAATTTTAGGAGTCTGCTGCCAGAAGAGGGTTTCCTCGAGCTGCCGGCCCCCACATGTCTGCCCTATACTATGGGTTATGTTGAATGCGGAGTACATAGATATGTGCATGTTTTACTTCTAAGAATTTAGTTCCTTTATATTACCATCAGCATCAATAGCAGTACTGCTGTCTGAATTGATTGAGTTGGATTCTAAGAATAATCCACAGATTGTTAAGTATTAATCCTGGACTGTTACATTTAAAGTTTAAAGTTAAAATAGTGATGATAACAACACAACAGCAATAGCAATAACAATGGCAATAACAACTGCAATAGTATAATAGTAACAACCACAATATACTTCATTATTAGTTAGATCTGACCTTTAAAGTATACAGCACTTTGTGACACCCATTAGCAATCAAGTACCCATTTCCTCCTTCTGGTACTTTGACCATACCATTTTTTTATATCTTGATTTGAAATGATGAATATTTGGACATTGTTTATATTCTGCCCCCAATTTGTTCCAGAGTTTAACTCCACATACAGACACAAACATACTTTTCCTAGTGGAAGACACTGCTTGAATCTTAAAGTTATCACACCCCTCAGGTTACCCCCTTCTGTGCGTGCAAAAAGCATTTGTATCCTTGCAGGTAGCACATTTTTGTTGGCTTTAAACAGAAGTTGGGCAGTAGAGAAATCAACTAAATCATGCATTTTTAACAGTTTAGACTGCAGAAATAATATATTAGTGTGATCATAATATCCTACTTTATGTATAATTCTTACAGCCCGTTTTTGGAGTATAACAAGGGGTGTAATGAGCTTTTATAGTTATTGCCCCAAACTTCTACACAGTAGTTTAGATATGGCAAAACTAATGAACTATATAACAAAAATAATGCATTGTAATTTAAGAAAAACTTTGCTTTGTTAATGATTGAGATACTTTTGGAGACTTTACCTTGCATGTGTCTTATGTGTGGTTTCCAGCTTAATTTACTGTCAATGATGACTCCTAAGAATTTAATTTCTGATACTGTATCTAAAACTACACCGTCTATGTTTACTGAGTCTGGTTTTCCATTATAATTACCGAAAAACATTACTTTTGTTTTATTTAGGTTGAGGGACAATTTATTAATGTCCATCCATGTTTTTAATTTCCTTAATTCACAGTTTATGTTAGTTACTAAATTACTATAATTGTCATTGGAATAGAAGACGTTTGTGTCATCTGCGAAAATCACTAATTTTAATAATTTAGACACATTAAAATGTCATTAATATATAAATTAAACAACTTTGGGCCTAAGACAGATCCCTGTGGGACCCCACAACCAATGTCCAAATAACCTGATGTAAACTCCCCATCTTCACATACTGTTGTCTCCCAGTTAAATAGCTTTGAATAATAATAATAATTATTATTAATAAAATTAAATCAATATTGGTCTGAAAGTGGGAAAAAGACAGATATCCAATAATGTAAACCTCATGGCCACAAAAACTCAAGTATGGCTCAAACAGGTTTACACGGGCATTAATGCTGCCTTCATGTGCTCTCATAATTATGGTAAATACCACTTGCTGAGTATAAAATTGCATATAATGTACCAAGATGAGATAACATTTGACCTTTCAGCACAGAGAGCAGTGATAAACACATTTTTATGCATTTTAGCTGATTGTTATGAAGCCGACACTAAGCATTTGGCCTTTTAGCTTCTCAATTTGAATATTGTCTCTTTTTTTCACTTCTCGTCTTGTAAAAAAAAAGGCAATCTTTGTGTTTTTCGTTTAAAGCAGATACAAAGCAGCAGTAGGAGGACAACTTTATGTGAATTCATTATAGTGTATTGGTGCGTTTTTTTTAATTTTTTTTAATGTTTCACTTTGCTATGACACTAAAGCACTTGAACATAATGCACTCGTAACCTCCACTTTACCAGAGCACATGAAGGCAGCATTAAAAGCCATGAAAAGCCATTTAATGAACTGTGTCAAAATGAAGGCCTTAGATGTTATTAAAAGCATTGCACTACCTTTTTATACTGGGATTAAATCTCTATTTCTTGGAAAATAATAATAGCAGAAGTTCATCCAAAATACAAATGTAGTTATCGTTGCTCACTTATCCCCATTTACATGAATTAAAAGACTTTGAAGTTGTTTTTGACACGTGTAAAGTCCCCGTTGGTTTCCATGTTATAGCGAGCCTTCTGGAGTCGCCCTTAGCTGATTTCAGAGGCTGATCAGAATCCCTGCTGCCATCGCTTTGACCAATGAGACGGGCTTTCCTGTGAACCGGCCTATCGGGTCCAATCAGCAGAGCAGGGGAAGGGAACTTAACCGTTGACTTTTAAATGTTTTCTCTCCTCATTATGCAAACTAGGAGTGGCTTCCTGGTCCAATCAGGAGGGAAGGAACTTGATCGGTTACTTTCAAATTTCACTCTCCTACTTTGCAATCTTACACACTGTCACTCTAACCTCTTAACCCCCGCCTGAACCAAGCGCATTTTGTCCAGTTTGGCTTTACCCAAATCTAAAAGCTAAAATCGAGGACAAAAAGGTAACAAACGTAAACAATTGAGAACATGACAGGAACGTGAGGAAAAAGATCAGTTTAGATGAATTTTGTAGGTCTTAGCTTTCAAATGAGGCGTTACACTGGACTATAGGCTGTAAGCTCCAGTAGAGAAGTTTTTAGATTTGGGTAAAACAGGGACGCGGTACGTGCTGCAGCACACCCTGGTGGCGAAGCTTGAAAAATTGCAATGACAATAAAATGATAGCTTATGAATATATCTGGTAGCTGTTTCATTCTGTTCCACAACATTGTAAGCCTAAAGGGGTGCGTACCGATGTTCCCCGGGTCCGATGTTCCCCCACTTCTATTGGCGGGGGAACATCGGACCCGGGGAACATCGGTACCTCGCATATTAAAAAGTCCCGATGTTCCCCGGGTCCGATGTTCCCCCGCCAATAGAAGTGGGGGAACATCGGACCCGGGGAACATCGGGACTTCAACAATGAGACAAGTTCCGCTGTTCCCCGCGTGTGCCCTTTGATGTTCGCATTTCTTCATCCACGAAAGACGGGATATGATCCGTGCCAACTTTTGTGAATACCTATAGAGAGGAAATACCAACTAGCCTATTACTTTCCTTTTTCCCTCTCGCTCTGTGTGTGTTCATATTTCAGCTGATCGCAGCTTGTGTCTATGGCTAACTTTGGGCACGTTATCCAGCTCTCCCGTCGCTCTCCCCCAGGCATCTGCTATTTGACATCTCTGACTGAATAAAATGAAGACGATTGAAACTATTGCTGCATAGTTTTTCAAACACGCGATTTTGCTTAGAGCATCATGCTTTTACGCATAATGGAGCCCTGTGGGAGGAGCGCGGGTCCGGTAAGGTGCGCTCGCTTTGCGCAGCTGAGAATGAGAAGCTACAACAGACCCCCGCCAGTGAGCCTGACTCTGGTCAGCTCATCACAGGTAGAGCATCCTCTCCAAGTAAACTTCGTTTGTTTAAACGACCTCCGATTTGAAAGTCCTTGGATGTTTTGCGTGAGAACTTTCTCCAACAAGTTACAAGGTTACAAGTCTTCGTCGTATTTCCAACGCCTCAGCATTTCATAAAAGAAGCATTTAAATCCACGTTTGAAAGGCGATAAAAAGCCAAAAGGATAAACGATTGGCGCAGTCTCTTGCACGCCTCGTTTAGTGTTTTTGGTTTCTTGCAATAGCTCCATCAGATCACTCAGGTCAAACGCGAATACATCATTTTTCGTTTGCCAATTTAGTCCCAGTATTTTTAGTCCAGTGCCTTTTACTTCAGCATTTTCGTTTCCTGAGATGTGCATTGTTCCTTTGTAAAAACACACATTAGCTTTGAACCTTTTTATCAGTTGGTCAAGACGCCTTTTTGCAACATCATATTTTGAAGATAATTCATTCTTTTCGTTCCAATTTTCTTTTAATTCGTTTTAGTTAGTACTTTCTTTGTTTTTTTTATTTCTTTGTCATTTCAAAATAATAATCGAAAATCAATTACAATTTTTATTTTGTTTTCAATTTGAAAACAAAATTACTAAATTGAAAAAACAGAAAGCCTTTCTATAAATGTGGAGCGCAGCCCTTTGATCGCAGCGCGCTACAGCGGGACCGCGGCACATTCTCTCCTCTCTCTTTCTCTCTTCTGTACACTTAACAGTGGGACAAATGCAACTCTCTGTCTTGTGAAAGCGTATTAAAATTCACAAAATAAATAAGAATAAATAAGAATAATACAAATAAATAAGGTCAATTTATTTGAAAAAGGGGCTGATAAAAGAGAGGATGCAAGAAGGGATGACAGGTCGGGGACACAAGAGCGCACGATGCAACAATCTGCACAGAGACAGCCAGATGTGCGTCCTGCAGACAACGGTGCAGACCGTGCAGATGTCTCTGTCCTGGGAGAGGCAGTGAAGTGAATGATAAGGACCGTCGGGTGGGCTAAGGACAAAAGTGGGTGTTCACAGGTCCACCCGCGGTGCTGCGTAATTGCCCCGATCACTGGACATGGTAGCAGTTTTCCTTTTCTCCTCTTCCTCATCGTTCTCATTTAATATCTATGGATCGCTTTTTTGTCAGCTGCATTAATAAAACAGCAGCGCAAATACTGTTCAACGTCATTCAATCACAGAGGCCTCAGTGGTGCCTCTCGGAGCATCTGATGGCCCAAGCACAGTGCGTAATGAGCGCATGACAGGCACGCGGCACTGGGAGAGAAGTGAGGACGCAATGCATGTGTTTCCCCATTCTAAAAAGATCCCTAATTTAATGTGCATAAGGCTGGAGTGCAGACATCAGATAAAACTTAGAGCTTAGAGTTAGGAGCGGTATGGCACGAGCCGCTGCACTTGGCTCTCCGCACACCGCGTGATGGAGTATGCTGGGGCTGCACGGAGAAAAACATGGATTACGATCGAGCTACAACAACGAACCAGTCAAACAAACGGAGGGAAATCTGTGGTTGTGGGTGAGTTTGCTGTAGCTAATTTTACTTTTCTTGTCTGGACTGCGACACGTTCTTATTCTGAGGTTGTACACACATGTTGTAGGCTATTACAATGCGAGATCTACAAGGCTTATAATATGTTATAAATTTATCAGTAGGCGAGTTATGAGCGAAATCAAGCCGCTTGTTGCTCCATTATCCGCGCGTACCGGGCCGTGCTGTGCCAGGCGGTGAAGAGAGAAGAAAGAGCGGTGAGAGGCGAGCGTTTACTGCCTATAGGCCTATCGGCTAGAAGAGTTTACAGCAGGACTTTAATTGTCGGGCGCATGATGTCTATGAGCGAGACCCGCAGCCGGGGAACACCGGGCCCTCCGGCGTTCGGAGGGTCCGATGTTCCCCGGGTCCGATGTGCCTCGACCCGGGGAACATCGGACCCGGGGAACATAGGTACGGGGGAACATCGGACCCGGGGAACATCGGACCCGGGGAACATCGGGCTGACCCCGCCTAAAGCCTTGTTTGGGTGAAGGATGAAGAGAGGGATCATTTTAATAGTTATAAAAAAACGTATTATTTTTCAATGCATATGGCCAATCAGATTTGTCTTGACAAGATCGTAATTCAGCCCACGCATAATATCTACTCACATCACGCCACAGGGAGCTAGACAGAACAACTACGAGATACACACAGAGACTCTCTTTGTCCATGCACTATTGCACATATTTAATCTACAAACTGTTCACAAGTGTATTTGTGTAACGAGAAATGTGCACGCTGTAACTGTGACCCATGTGCGCTCTCGCCGTCCCTCGCTCTGCATGAACCTCTCTGTGGCCTGTTGTTTTTGTACAACAGATCAAATGCTAACTTTAGCTTGACTTATAGCGCTGATGCTCCAGTCTAAACTGCTGCATTAGATGCCTGCAGAATACAGAGCCTGCTCTGCCTTGTGTTACATAATATCTATAGAATTCTATAACCCCCCACTGCCCCTGCCGAAAACGTCTTCCGGCGCGCCTGGGGTAAAACTGAACTGGAGAAAATGCACTTGGTTAAGGTGGGGGGTAAGAGGTTAAAGCCACACTAACATTTTGGATTCTATTGTAGCCAACACAAAACATGAAAGGGCTATTTTTGCTGTCATTGTTCAAAGGATTTTTGTTTTACCCAACTACACCATGGGTTCCTAATAGGGAGGCACATTTTCTATTTTCTATGTAGTCGGTGTTCTTAACAGTTGATAATTGGTTAACTGTTTCATCCCTGCACTGAAATGTAACTCTTTGCAAAGAGCACCATCACCCAGGTGACGGGGATATGATTGACGCACAAAGTGCTCCACATTTCCCACCTGCAGTTCTCCAACGCTGAGCTGCACTCAGCTGTTAACAGTCCGAGACGGAGTCCAGCTGATGTCAGCATGCACCCTGTCCGTCTCCAAACTCCACACGCGTAACACCTTCTGCCACCTTTCTCTTGTTAGGGTTGTGCTTTAGACTGAGGACATAAAGACACCACATGAGCGTTTATATCACCGTGACTGCGACGTATCATTTCTTCATTAGCGTTTTGTTTTGTGCGCACACGCTCGCGCTCCCCGTGTTTAAGGGCAGATCTAAACACGGCCTTTCTCCCTGATCTGCCTCGCTTCATATGAACTGCACAGAACCCACACTCTCCATCTGTAAAGGCTGAGGGCTATTTCATAAAACTGGCTCAGTAAAGCTCGGCTTAGGCTCCAAATCCTGGCTTACGTGAGGCACAACAATTCAAGCGGCGTTTACTGGGTTTCACCAAAGGGACACCGAGCTTGGTTAATCTCACTAATTCAAGACAGGTTCAACTAATTAGCACTTGCTGGTACATAAGCAGACCACACTAACGATCACAGAGTTCATGGAGAAATCATGGCCAAGCGTGAACGCGCACCATACTTCACAAGCCGCTAGCTTTCTTCCACTACGTTAGCTCCATAGGTAGAGCGCAGGGCTCCCACCCACGAGGCTGAGAGATCGATCTCAGCCTTGACTTATTTTATTTTTTTTTTTTTTTTTTTTTATTTTTTTTAAACTTTATTGTGTCATAAATTTATAGATTTCATTTCACAGTTAGCATGTCAGAATTGACACAATATTTTCTTTTTCTTTTTTTCTTTTTTTTTCCCCTTTTCACCCAGTGTAAAAAAAACTAAATAAAAAATACATAAATAAATAGTAATAAATAAAAATAATTATATATATATGGATATACATAGATACATACATACACACATACGCATATATATATATATACATACATATACACACATACCATACACATATATGTATACATACATATATACATATACACACATATACATATACATACATACAAAGATATGACAACAATGCAAACAATATACATACATACTGTACGTACCTACACATATCATGTACATATGCATACATACATGCATACAAGTTAGATGGCCTCACTAATGGCAAAAAAAAAAAAAAAAAAAAAAAAGAAAAAAAAGAAAAGGGAGTAGGCCAGCCCCGATGTAATCAACTTTCGATTTTTACATTTTTCTTTTGCTTTTTATTCTCTCTATCATTATTAATTCTGCGAAAGCAACAATGATGTAATGGTGACGGCAGTGCCACTGGAAACGACGGCGAGGCCATCAGCCTACACGCCGCACACCCACATACCCATACAGGCCGGCATGCACGGGCGCACACCGGCACACCCACAGCAGCACATACAAAAAGAAAAAGAGGATATGTGGATATATTTGTAATGAACCCTTATGCTGTGTGTTGCATTAAAAAGCAAGTTTTGAGTGGGCAGCCGTCGAAAGGTATGTGAACCCCTCTCCCACAGCTGCTCGACACCTGCCTGCCCTACACAAGTGATTAACAGAGTTATGTCCTAAAATAGGTGTTGTGTTTAAAAGGACAGGAGTTAGTGGAAGTCCAGAGGTGCTACGCCCCTGACTATCCTTCCATTCCTGCCTACCCTATACTGAAGAGGATGTGTATATGTATTTATAATTAACCCTTTGCTGTATGGTGTATTAAAAAAGCGAGGTTTATATGGGCAGCTGTTGAGAGATGTGTAAGCTCCCTCAGCTACCCAGCACCTGCTTACCCTGCACTGAAAAACGTTGTTAAATGTACTGTAAGTATACCCGTGTGCCCCCATACACACACCCCCACACGCACACATAGGTATGCGCCACGCAACCACAGTCCCGCCATCGCTCCATTACCACCGCCGCACCTCCATCCCACCATTGTCCTTATCATAATGTCTCTCTGTATATACTGTATTTGAAATGTAACCTTACCTTGTTTCATAACTTTCTTATGTAAAATTATACCCCTGTTAGTCTACGTACAAACATAAACATACATGTAAGATACTTTGATATCCTAATATTAATAGTTCTACAGGTCCAGTTTATTTTTTGAATAAATTCATTTTCTTTCGGAGGAGAAACAGCCACAGAAAAAAAAAAAAAAAAACAAAGAAACGTGTATTTCACATGTGTAAGGGAAAAGGGACTCCTTATCATGGGATTGTATTATTGTTATTATTGTTTTATTATGTGAATCTATTATGGTTAAAGAGAGACCATTTGTTTGGAACTCAACTTCTTTATCATTTATTACATGAGTCAATCTTTCCATGCGTTGTATACTTTCTATAGTTTCAAGCCAATTCTTACAGTTTGGGAGTTTAGTTGATCTCCAATTCCTTGTAATCTGTTTTAATGCCGAGATTCTAAAGATCCAGAAGAGATATTGCACACTTTGTTGAGATCTTTTTAGTGGTATGCCTAATAATAGATGTTTTTCCTCATATGTAACTTTGTTACCTATCATTTGCTTGATGTTTGATGTAACTTTGTTCCAGAAGTTTGCTATTTTTGGGCAAGTAAGGAATATGTGCAGATAGTCAGCTTCTTTCTCCCCACACTTCCTCCAACAGGCAGCTGTATCTTTATCCTTTGAAAATTTTGATATCATATGGGGTGTTTTGAAGAACCTTAATTGGAGTTTCCAAGCAAACTCTTGCCAGAATGGTGATCGTATATGGATGAAATTTGATTTGCTGATTTGGTACCAGTCATCCTCATCAATAATTACCTGTAACTCTTTTTCCCATTTGCCTTTGGTGCTACTGCACCTCTGGTTACTCTCCTGTAATACTTTGTAGATTCCACCTATTACTTTTTGTGATTTAACCTTTTTATCTGCATTTATTATGTATTGAATGAGGGGATGAATTTCTTTTAACTTTACCTTATTTAAATAGCTCCTTATCTGGAGGTACTGGTAGAAATATTGATTTGTTAGATTATATTTTCTTGTTAAGTTTTCAAAACTATCGATTCCATCTGCTTCATATAGTTGGTGGTATCTTTTTATACCTTTCGCCTCCCAGACTTTAAACCCTTCATCAATTTTATTCGGAGTGAATTCGGTGTCGTGAATGATTTCTTTGAGCAGAATTGTGTCTTCATTTCTAATCTTATTTTTTCTACATATTGTCTTCCAGATCTCAAAGGTATTGTGAACCGTGTAACTGCTCTCTGCTGCTTTTTTCACTTTTCCTTTGGAGAAAATGAGGGTAGTAAGTTTTTTTACCAACTTTAATTCGATCTGTTTCCATTTAGGGTTCTTTTGCTCGTTAAACCAAAGTAACATTGTTCTTACGTGTGTTGCGAAGAAGTAATTCTTCAGATTAGGTAGTGATAGACCTCCCTTCTCTTTGTTGTCCTGTAGAACTTTCATTTTAACTCTTGGTTTACTACCATCCCACAAAAAATTCCTCAACTGCGATTCCCATAATTTGAAACTCTTTTCTTTTATATGGATAGGTAGATTCTGGAAGAGGAAAATATAGCGTGGTAAGATGTTCATTTTTATTATCCTTACTTTTTCAAAGAGCGTAAGAGGTACAATTTTCCACCTTGTTAAATCTTGTCTAATTGTATTCAGCAACTCTCCGTAATTATATTGATACAGGTTCTCTAGGTTATTGGGTATTTTAATTCCCAAATATCTAACCTTATCTCGTGTCCATTTTAAATTGAATTGTTTCTTAAAGTCATTTTCTAGATTTTCCCCTATTTCCATTGCTTCAGTCTTGTTGTGGTTTAATTTGTAACCAGATATTTCACCATATTTATTTATTTCTTCTAGTAGTGCCGGTAAAGTTTGTTTTATATCAGTAATGTAAACTATGATGTCATCAGCATACAGAGCTAATTTGTGTTCATCTTCCTGTACTGAGACACCCTTAATCTTTAAATTATTCTGATTTTTTCTGCTAGGGGCTCAATACAGATAGCAAAAATTTGTGCTGATAAAGGATCGCCCTGTTTGGTGCCTCTTTTTAGATCAAAGGTCTCCGAAAGCATTCCGTTAACTTTAACTCTCGCCGTTGATCTTGCATACATAATCTTAATTACGTCGATAAAGGTTTTATGAAAACCAAACTTTCCTAGCACACTAAACAGGTAAGGCCAAGCCACGCGATCGAATGCTTTTTCTGCGTCTAGCGTCACTAATAATGTTTGCTGCTTTGTTTTCACTGCATAGTCGATTACGTTAATTGTCCTTCGCACATTATCACTTAGCAACGATCTTTGACATACCCAGTTTGATCTTGATTTATAATTTCAGGTAAGATATCTGTTAATCTATTGGATAAAATTGATGTAAAAATTTTTGGTCTACATTTATTAGGGAAATGGGACGGTAAGAAGCACATTTTGAGGGATCTTTTCCCTCTTTCGCAATAACTGTAATAATAGTTGAATTCCATGTGTCAGGCCATTTTCCTATTTTCAAAATTTCATTATAGGCTCTACATAAGATTGGGGACAGTAAATCTTTAAATTCTGTATAAAATTCATATGTGAATCCATCATTTCCTGGAGCTGTTCCTTTTTTTGATTTTTGAATTATTTTCGATATTTCTCCCTCTGTTATTGGTTTCACTAAAGTATTGTTTTGTTCATCATTCACTTGCGGGAGCTGTAGTGTCCCCAGATAATTTTCAATATTACTTATCTCAGGTTCGTCAGTCTCTGGGGAATACAGTTGTTGATAATACTGTTCAAAACATGACAACATTTCGACCTTTGTTCGCTTATACCTTCCTCCATCTTCTATTACTGTTACTGCTCTATTTTCCTTTTGCTTTTTTATTTTTGCAGCTAACATCTTTTGAGCTTTGGGGCTGTTGTCATAATATATTTGTTTGCTAATTAATATTTCTTTTTCAATTTCATATTGTTCTATAATTTCTAAAGATTTTTTCATTTCTTTTAATTGTAGTTCTACTTCTTTATTATGTGTGATCTGATGGTTTTGCTGCAAGTATTTTATTTTTGCTTCTAATATATTTTTTTCTCTTTGCCTTTGTTTCTTTTTCCACGAGGAGTATGTGATTATTTCTCCTCTTAGAGTGGCTTTTGCAGCTTCCCACAATGTAATTGAAGTAACCTCTCCGTTGTCATTAAGTTCTAAGTAGTTTTTAAGGTCAGTCCTAATTTTCTCATTAAAGTTTTTGTCCCTCAAAAGGGAGTTATTCAATTTCCACAGGGTATTTCCCCTATCTAACCTTAGGTTTATCTCTAGGCTCACTAAGGCATGATCTGAAATAGTTATGGAGTGAATTTTACAATTCATTACTTTAGAGATTTCAGTTTTGAACATGAAAAAGTAGTCTAAACGGGAGTAAACTTTGTGGGGTTCTGAATAAAAGTGTATTCTTTGTCATTTGGGTGTAAGTTACGCCAAACATCTATTAAGCCTAATTCATGTTCTGCTTTCTTCATTAATTTTGCCGCTGGTTGTGACTTATGTGTAATTTTACTTTGTGTGTCCATTTTGGAATCCATTACCAAGTTAAAATCTCCACCCATTATTGCTGTGCCCCTTGCTTCTGTAATAAAGATTTCCAGTATTTTACCTAGAAAGTCTTTATGCTCTCCTGGGGGATGATACACATTCATAAGAGTTATATATTGTCCTTGTATTTCACCTTTCACAAGTACAAATCTCCCGTCTCTGTCTACGACACATTTCTCTTTATTAAACATACAACTTTTTTTATTAAAATTGCTACCCCTCTCCTGGCTGAATTGTAGGAGGAGGCAAATACCTGTGCTGAAGCTAACTTTTCAAGTTTCTTATGTTCTAACTGGGTCAAATGTGTTTCCTGGAGAAAGCATATTTCCCCTCCCTCCTTTCTAATATTTTGCAATATGCGTTTCCTTTTGATGGGGTTATTCAGTCCTTTTGTGTTCAGTGTAACGACTTTTAATTTATTCATCTTTACTTAATTTAGTGGTTAATAAGTTGTTGTCAAGGCAGACGAAATAGACTAAACAGAAGAAAACAAAACACCTCGTATTTGTGCTATTAGAAAAGAAAAAAAACCCAAAACAAAAAAGATTCTATTAATAATCCTCTAAGTTTTCCCAACTTCCAAAAGTTGTAACCTCTTATGGTTACGACATTCCTCCACTGTGCTTCCACTAGTTGGAGGAGTGGGCCTCTCATAGTGGGCCAATGCCACTTGATTTTACTTGAGGCTTTCCCAGAGCTATTACGGCTCTTTCTAAATGCATGGTAAGCCATCCACAGACCTCCTATCTCCTAGCTATCCCTATCTCCTAGCTATCCTTCATTATTAGGACCTTGTAAATATATCAAATTAAGAACATCGATCCCCCCCTCCCCTTTTTTTTCTCTTTTCCCCCTTCCTTTCCTTTTTTTTTTTTTTTTTTTTTCCTCCCCTTCTTTCCCCTTTTCCTTTTTTTTTTTTTTTTTTCCCTTTTCCTTTCTTTCTTTCCCCTTTCTTCTCCCTTTTCTTCCTTTCTCCTTTTCTTAACATATTCAGGTAAACTAACTCAAATCCAAACACCTGGCGTGGTCATTTTGCTATAACATATACAAATTCAATACGTCATACTATATTTCAAGTCACTACTTATCATTGGCTTACTTTTATTAGGGTATTATATCGACAACTTAGAGTGTCCAGTAAAATCGTAATCATGACCAGTAATTGTCTCATAATTGTTTGCAGGTTATATGTCCATCATTTACAAATCAAACAGTTGTACCTTGTGGTCAGATGCTCATTCTTCGATAACGTTGACTCTCTTGTCTCAGTGAGCTATTTGGAAAATAGGGGCCGTGGCTTCTGCTCCGCGCGTCTCCATCCTCTGGTCACTCAGCGCCTCCGTAGACAGTATTTCCAACTCCTGTAGCTTCTGTGTTGCTTCCTCTAAGTTGTTGTAGATCATCGTGTTGTCATCGAGGAATACTTTAAGTTTTGCTGGATAGATTACATGCGACTTCACTCCCTTTTCCCGCAGCTGTTTCCGTATTGGTGCGTATTTGTTCCGCTCGCTCTGGATTTTTGTTGTGAAGTCTTGTGAAAAGAAGATACGATTCCCACCTACGATTATCTCCTTTTTGGACCAAGCCACTCGTAGAACTCTTTGCCTCATATGCCACTCCTGGAAACGAACAACAAAGGATCGAGGGGGCCGCGCGGATGCACTTCCCGACACCAATCTCTGGGTGAGTGAACGATGCGCTGCGTTTATTATGACATCTTCTATTTCCAGTTTCTCCCGTATCAAATTCATAATAAACGCAGTTGCGTTATCTCCTTCTAAGCCTTCTTTCACTCGATATATTCGTATATTATTTTGTCTGGATTTATTTTCAAGATAGTCCACTCTTTCAGAGTGGACTGGGCACCCACTGGGAAGAACATAAATTGGCGCTTATGAATTTAAACACTTTTCTTTTTTTTTCCAAGGAATTTAAACACATGATAGAAAAAAAAAGAAAACATTGTTGACACTGGTCCTGTGGGCTAAGGTACCTTTTATTGGACAAGCTTTTTGATGACACATAATGTCATTAATATGTCACGCAACTTTGTATTTCACAGATGAGAGACAAAGACAATGTTGGTGTATATTTATAATTTATTGTATAAAGTAATTGATTTTGTGATGTCATGTTTCTTTTTCACATTTTTTAGGCCAACATACATTTTGGCCAGATAATGGCCCTAATACCCTGCTTGTGTCATTTACATTGCCCATTGATGTTGGATTCCACGAAGAAGAAACATAGCTTGTGCTCAGTCTACGCTAAGTTCTCTGACTATATTTCCATAGTAACTGAGCCAGACTCAGAGTGAGCCTGGTTTATGAAACCGAAAAGACGACACAATAAGCCAGACTTGGCCAAATAAGCCGAGCTTACAGAGTAAGCCAGCTTTATGAAATAGCCCTCTGGTTTCTTAAACATCTGGTTTTATTTATGTCTGGGACACCGCCTCATCACTGTGTGCTAAACGTCATAAGATTACAAAGGGTTATGAGTTTAACACGGATCTGTCCTATTTTTGTTTCCACTCGGCATAATTTCAGGCTTGCTTTTTTTTTTAATGACATGAAGATGAATCCAGCGCTTTGTTAAATGGAATTGCCTGTACCTTTGGGCAGAGGAAGGTCAGGTGAGTGTGCTCTGATAGAGAGGTGTGGAGACACCGACTGTCAGTCAGTGTCCGCTGATCAGAAGAAGAAAGTGTTGCTAAACTTCATACATTTTTTGAAAAGGCTAAAATAACATTATGTGGAAAAGTAGACTTGAGAGAATGAAGCTCCTGGATAAAGAATATATCAGAAGCTGACACTCACAGTTAACCGGGCAAAGGGCTCTTAACTGGTTAGTAACATTTATTCAGTTAATCAGTTAACCATCCCAAGTTCCTAAAGTGGGGTTTGAGGCCGAACAGTAACCACTGACTCAGTGCTCTTTCTCAAACAGAGCTGTCTTCAAACGTCAAAGTGAAGGTAATTTCAGCAGAAAGCTTTGCCCTGAACAAATGATCCTCCTCACACTGCGCTCTGTGGGTAACTCAGGTCAGGAGGGCACGCTCTCTCTCTCTCTCTAAAGAATACATCTATCCAGTTAATCATTCCAACACTCACTTAGCGCTCCACTAATCCCATGTATTACAGCCATTTCACATTTGTTCAATTGAAATGTCCTATTTGCATAAAAAAATCCAATGCCAGCAATTTTTAAACACCTCTATTTCAAAGCACTTTCCGTGTTTGTGCTTCTATTACAAAGAACATCTGGATAAAAAGAATGCATATGTTGAAAACTGTTTAACCTCTTTTCCAACAAAACACAGCAGCACAAACCACACTAGTAATTTGACTACTTTAATAAATGGATCGATTTACAATATTCAACATTCTACGGGCTTTAAAAAGTATTTGATGTTTTCATATTAAAAAAATAAGGCGTTTATGCCTAAAAATGGTCAACGAAACCTAATGGATAGACCCAGGTTTAAACTGATTGAAAAAATCTTAGTAACTGATATGTCAACAAAATAATACAGAGGATCGTGTTCATACGTGAAACAATATGTAAAACAATTTTGCCTTGTTTTTTGTGTGTGTTCCAAGCTCAATAAATCAGGCTGAGTTGAATATAGAAATTCCCTCTGAAAAAACCTTAAAAATCTTGTTGGAGCTACTAAACTGGTGAGGTTGTTGCATGAGTGGAGCACATTTTGTAATGTGTGCGCGAGAACATTTCTCCGGCCTTTCGTATGGGTGGCTCCAAGAAAGGAAATGACCATATTTGAATTATAGCGCCATCTCTTCACAGGATATAAAATATCAATCAATCAATCAAATGTTAATTGTATAGCACCTTACAACAGCCAGAAGGTGCCCAGGGCGCTTTCCAGTATAGAAATAAGAATACAATAGACATCAATAAAAACACAAATGTACATAAAAACAGTAGTCGAGTCAGTGGCTATGTATTGAAAGCTTGTCTGAATAGATGTGTCTTCAACTGTGATTTAAAAACACTCAACTCAGTAATGCTTTGAAGCTGTACTGGAAGTGCGTTCCACAGCTTTGGGCCTTGGACGGCAAATGACCGGCCTCCAAACGTTTTGTATTTGAACTTGGGAGTGACCAGGGAGGTGTGTTCAGAGGAGCGCAGAGTTCTGGCTGGTTGGTAGACCGTTACTAATTCGGCGAGGTAGGCCGGGGCCAGACCATTGATGGCCTTGAACACAAACATCAGGACCTTAAACTCCACCCTGAACCGCACTGGGAGCCAGTGGAGAGAGAGGAGGACAGGGGTGATGTGTGAGCGTCTGGAGGTGTTGGAGAGAAGACGGGCTGCTGCGTTTTGTACCAGTTGAAGCCGATTGAGGAGTAATTGGTTAAGTCCAGTGTAGAGGGCGTTACAGTAGTCTATCCTCGAGCTGATGAAGGCATGAATGGCTTTTTCAAGGTCAGCTCGGGACAAGAATGGTTTGATCTTACTGAATAGCCTTAGCTGGTAAAAGTTCGCTTTCACAACTGCACTTATCTGTTTGTCAAAAATCATACTGCTGTCAAAAATAACACCCAGGTTATGGATGGCGGGAGCAAACTGAGGTGTAGGATGATCAAAACTGGGGGAGCTGTTAGGTGACTCCGGGTGGGGTGAACAGGTTGTACTCAGTCTTTCCTTCATTGATGTGAAGGCAGTTATAGAGAGGATCCAATGCAGAACTGTTGCTCAGAACCACAGGAAGTCAGATCTGGAAGTCATCTGCATAGAAATGGAAGTGGACGTTGTGATTAGAGATAAGTTGACCAAGTGGCAGCATATAGAGTGAGAACAGCATAGGACCAAGAATGGATCCTTAAGGCACACCGGATGACAGAGGAGCAGCTGAGGAGGAAAAGTCATTGAGCATCACTGAAAAAGTTCTGTTTGTGAGATATGATGAAAACCATCTGAGAAAATAAAATGTGTCTATATTTGTGAATGAATGTGCGAGGAAAAGCTGGCTTTGCGAAGCTGTCTTTCTTATACTATGAGATGAAAACTAAGATGGTAACCTCTTAAACCCCACTTGAACCAAACACATTTTCTTCAGTTCAGCTTTACCCAAATCTTAAAGCTTCTTGACCGGCGCTTACAGCCTATAGGCCAGTGTAACACCTCATTTGAAAGCGCTGTTGCCATGTTGTCGGCACTTTTCTGTCGCATTTTTTATGCTCTTTTGTAGGAGTGTTGAAAAATATCGATTCTCCGATATATCGCGATATTACGTCGCGCGATTCTCGTATCGATACAAAAAGCGCCCGTATCTATATTTAAACATCTATTTTTGGGGAAATATTCATTGCAGCATCTCTCTTTGGTCCTGCACTTTTACTCCCGCCCGCTAGATGGCAGCGCACCGCGCAGCCCGCTTGAGTAACACTAGAATTTAGTGAGAGTTAGAGAAACACAGGGAGAGTTTAGCATGGAAAAGAATGAGCTATGAGACGCTAATGGGCTCTTTTAAAACTCTACATTTGGCTTGGCTTTTACAGCAAAGACAGAGACCTGGATTATTACGAGAGCCACCAGCTTTGTGCATATTGCTGAGTGCGTCGCCGCTGCGTTTGGAGAGGATTTATCTTCGTAGCATGGATTTCTTCGTAGCATTTTATTACGGAATTAAACGAAGCCGAGGGGAAACTAAATACAGCAGGCTCATGTTAAACCTGTGTCTCGCCACTGCAGTACTACGACACAAGTTTAAAAAGAGCCTGCTGTATGTAGTTTCCCCTCTGCTTCAGTTGGGTGCTACTGCTGCGCGTGATGCCCGTGTCATTATGTCCCTGATCTACGAGTGACACCCGTTGTGGAGTAGACATGATTTTAAATGCCCCGTCTGAGTTATTTGTATATTTTAATGGATGAAACCCATAATAGTTACTGATCGCCAAGGACTCCCAACTATAGAAATACTAGAAAACGTGCATCCCCAGTAATTGGTTTCATTACTAGGTTTCCAAGAAATCTGTTTTCCGTTCAAAGGTACATAATCACCATAAACACCGTCACAAGTCACAACAGTCACAAGCACATTAGTGAAAAGCATTTATATCATAAGATGGATAGATCAAATGTATTTGATACAAATCTAATGAAGGTGGACTAGTTTACTGAATAGTTGTTTCCAAAGTAGTAAAAAAAAAAATTGCAATAATCGTCTAATTCTTCAATATCGGGATATATCGTATCGTATCGTGACCCTTGTATCGGGATACGTATCGTATCGCCTGAGACTAGGCGATACACACCCCTACTCTTTTGTAACTTTTTGGTTGCGTACATTTGTGTGTGTGCTTTTTATCCCTTTTTTGTCGTTGCGTTTCTGTAATTTTGTTGTTTTTTTGTTATGTTTCTGTTACTATGTTGGTTTTTGGTCGATTTTTTTGATGCGTTTTTATCCTTGTTTACTTTCTTTCAAGAAGCTTTTAAATTTAGGCTGTACTAAACTGGAGAAAATGTAAGGTAGGAAACTAGCTGAAAATCTCAACATTGACCCCTGCGCGTAAATGTACATGTAGCACTTTGAACTGCCTTGGTTATTTCTCGAGCAGAGTTCGGAAACATGCTTTGGTTTTTTTCTTTAAGTATAGCCTATAAAGCAGCCTGAATAAACCATACAGGATATACCTTTGTCACAGCATCAGTGTTAGATTCTGGGCATAATCCCGTCCTCTGGTTCCCATGGTAACACACCGTTATGTATCCTCCCGTCTCCCCCCGTGGCTCCATGTGTGTTTTTGCAGATTGGATTATTGACGACAGCGGCGCGTGCAGTCGTGACGGTTGGGCAGCGGGGCGCAGGTGAAGAAGAGGTGCCTTAATGACCATCATGGGACGCGAGGGCAGAAAAACAGCTGAGGTCTGAGGAGAGAGGGAGAGCAGAGAGAGACAGGATGGGACAGAGAGGAAACAGAGAGGGGAAGGGGAAAGAGAGAGAGGGGGAGAGAAAGATGGCAAGGGAAAGAGAGGGGGAGAGAAAGGGAGAGGGGACAGGAAAGAGAGAGAGAGAGAGGAGAGAAAGGGAAAAAGAGGGCAGAGAGATGGGAAGGAAAAGAGAGAGAGGGAAGAGAAATATGGGGAGGGAAAGAGGAGAGAGAGGAGGGGAGAAGGGAAAGAGAGAGAGGGGAGAGAGAGGGGACAGGAAAGAGAGAGAGAGAGGGGAGAAGGGAAAGAGAGAGAGAGATGGGAATGGAAAGAAAGAGAGAGAAAGAGATGGGAAGGGAGAGAGAGAGATGGGAAGGGAAAGAGAGAGAATAGAGAAATGGGAAGGGAAGAAGAGGAGAGATGGAAAGGGAAAGCGAGAGATGGGAAGGAAGAGAAGGGAGAGAAAAGGGGGATTTTACCACTAGGCAAAAATGAGTTTGAGATGATTGACACCTGATAATAATTAGCATAATCCTAACGTTATGAAAGTATAAAGCTGGTCATACCAGCCTCTGAGCCAAAGGAGCGCCTTAATGTTTCAATCTGGCAAAGATATGGACTTTAGGCACATTGAGTTACCTTGTGTATGAATAAGTACGCCTTGCCTTGCCTCAGATTTGTTTACGATATACAAGAGCCAGAGGATTCGGTGGAATATTTCACTAGACTAGAGCATGCTTATTTCTGTGACAAAGGTCTGTGTGCAGCAGAGGTGCTGAGTCTGAATTGGGAATCGTCTATTGTGTGTAGTTTCATGTCGTACCTTCCGTGGGTCATGTCATTAATTCAGCATTAGAGCAGTTCAACTTACATTTTCCCTTGCTCGGATTACATTTGTCCCGTCTCGTTACATTCACTGCAGTGCGGGAGGATAGGGATCTTATTGTGGTCCGTTGTGTGGTTGTTGTAGTTTTTAAATATTCAGCTGGAGGCGATGTGACTTCCCCCGTTGTTGGGTTAGGGACTGTCCTTATGTGCAGAAGGAGCAGCTAAACCTGCTGTTCCTTGGTCCACTTTCCCCTAACGTTACCTCGATGTTGTCAATCTTGTTTCTTTCATCTCCGCTCAATCCGCAGAATCAAACCTGAAAAAGTTATTAATGCCCTCATTTCCTCACGGCCCGATTATTACAACTCCCTCCTCTCCGGTATTAATAGTAAATCAGTCTCTCGCCTCCAACTCGACAGTTGTGTTTCTCACTGTTTAAACCCAGAGTAATGTGCTGTTGTCTGTTTAGACTCTCTTCACTGGCTCGCTGTGGGTTTTAGAACAGTTTTCAGATTTTACTGATCAGCTCCAATTTACATTTCCACTTTACATTTCAGAACTTTTAACTCCCTACGAGCCCCCTGCAGCCGCAGACCCTCAGGCAGGTTCCGGTTAGCGGTCAGGAAGCCGATGCTCCAGACTGAGGGTGATCCGGCTTTTCCGGCCCACACGTCTCGGCTCTGGGGCAAACTGTTGATACTAAAATGTCAAACTTGATTTGGAGACTGAAAAAACTCGATATCGATACCACAGCAAAATAAATCCCCCTTTACACTATATTTGCTTGTCTCTTTTTATCTACATTACAGAACACTCAACACTATATTAGTTTATTTGGTTTAACCATCATTGTAATACAGGTCTTATTTGTTCTCTCTGTTTTGCATTTTCAGGCGCAATATTCACAGTCAATTGCTTATACTGTACCATAACCTACAATATAAACTATTTACGGACTGGATTTGGCCCATGACTAGGGTTGTCAAACGTCCCTTGAAATACGGAATCGTCCCGTATTTAAAAAAAATAAAGGTGGGTCCCGTATTGAATCAATAATCGGCTTTTGTTCCGTATTTCGAAGATCCTCCCTTTCTCCCCATCATAATATAACAGATCCATGCCCGTCACTGACATAATCTGCTCTGGACAGAAGTCCACTCTACAGAGAAACTAGAGAATAATCATAAGACCAGCAGCAGCTCAGTCCACTCCCCATGCGCGGGTTTAATGCGTCTCAATATAACAGCATTTATCACGAAATCATCAACTTTACAGACATATACTAATCCATAAACGAAGACTACTCTTCCCAAGCTTTAGCCCGCTTTTTCTTTCATATCAATCGGCCTCATATTTTCGGTTTCAGAGATTAATTTAGGAAGCATAATGAAAAGAAAAGGCGGCGCGGACAGAGAGGAGTGGCGCGGGGTTACGGCGTGCGGTTAAAGCACGATGTCGGCCTTTTCCGCACAATCTTTCCTCTGATCTGATCTTCTGAATCTGCCCAGTTTAAAAGCAACAAAAACGTTGATGAGCAGCTACAGACAGAGTTGACAGGGGCGGAGCTGACACGGGCAGCAGAGGGACTGGGGCCCCACTGGGAAACACTAACACAGGATTTTATAGCTCTAAAGTCGACTATTGATTTCGTTGTCGCCCAAAAGTGTCCCTTATTTTTCTGTTCTGAAGTTGGCAACCCTACCCATGACCTTCATGTTAAACACTGTCTGTGTCGAACAGTCACTGCTGTCATATTTAGGTGCAAAACAATGCATTCATTCAAAGCACCACACAATGTTTAAAATGTACCTTTAAAATGTCTCCAAATATATCCACGAGTCAAGTACAAATAGTAAACATGTAACTGTACAGTTGGCTTTCATGTTATTTCATTTTGTTGAGAATTTTAAGAGAAAAACAGCTTAATATCCAATGCTAACTGATACATTGGATATTAATGTATATAATATATACATTAATATATTACTGAATAGCCTTAGCTATTCAGTAATATAGCTAAGGCTATATTACTGAATATAGTAATATAGCCTTAGGTACCGGTGACATAGGTACCGGTGTTCCCCCACCGGTATTGATTAAGATTAGGCACCAGCCCACTATCCTTAAAGGATCTGTATCATGCTATTTTAGCCATTCCAAAGTAAAGTATAGGCATATATATGATATATTGTACCTCTATCACTATGGAGTACTCATTTTGAGAGAAATACAAGTATTTTTGGGGGGTATTTTCCCTACCCGGAAGACAAGACGCTTCGATTCAGTTAACTCCGCCCCTCTCTCCGCTCATTCCACATTTGCAGTATTATAAATATAAATATCGCTGCAAAAAGTGAAGTTACTTCACATAATGCAGTTATAAGGAGTTGACATGTGCAACACAGTTTCATAAATGGCTAACACACACGCTAACACGCGTTTTGATTGACTCACCGCTCAGCATGGCCTCCCCATCGTCGGGTGTTTACGTTATGGCCCTCGTGTTGGTTATAAAAGTTAATCCACTTTGATTCTGGCCAAGGTTTACCAAGCATCCATCAGGTTGGTTGATATAGTAGCTAGCTTAATCCCGGAAAGAAATTCCAACTTCTGGCGAGTGCACTCTTCTTTAGGAAGGTTGAATAGTCCTGTTCCTCTCGTAGCCAAACGCGCATCCGTGGCATTATCGGTAAGAAAAAAGAACAGGTGTGTCCAGAGTAGGTTAGAAAGAGCTCAGTCTTCAAAAACAACACTTATGCTCGGATCCATGGCTCCTCCAGCCGTGGGTGCGCTTGGTTAGCGTCGTGGGACAGCACAGACGCGTCGGAGAGTTGCTGTTTTTTTTTTTTTTTTCAAAAAAAAAAAAAAAAAAAATTATAAATAAATATCAGGCCGTAAGGCATTACATTACAGACGTAGAGCACTTCCGTTCCGCTGTGACGACACAACTGAACAGCTCAGTGGTTTACCAGGAGAGGGTGGAGCAGCTGCTCAGAGAGCAGGATTCAGGAGGATTACTTAGAACTGCGTGAATGAAGCCAAAAACCGCTCTGGGGGTGTTTTTGATAAGGAAATAGCATAACAACATGGCTAAAAACTCAAAAAAGTCGATTTTGCATGATATAGGACCTTTAAGGTTAGTAGCTAGGGCAGGTTCAGGGTTAAGCTGCTTGATATATGTATGACGTTTCACTCTCATGACTTGTGATTGGTTGAAGTACCTACTCACCTATGGGGGAAAACAAAATTGCACCCGGGGAACATAGGACCCGGGGAACATAGGTACGCACCCATGTAAACGAATGGAGACAGCTAGGCTAAGCTAGGCTTAGGAATGAATGGGCCGCTAAGCTAACTTTTTTTATCAAAACGCCTGCTCCTTTCGACGCGGCCCAGCAGCTGTATCGTATATCCTATATTCAGTGCTTTAAGTGGGCCGGTACGCACCAGTACTCAGTACCGCCACTTCCAAAAATAGCTCTTGAGCATACCGCCACCTCTCCGTGCACCAAGAACATGCTTTTAGCGTACCGGTACGCTCATTTGCACATCTGTTTTAATCCTTTGGCGCTCTGCCACTTTTCAGAGCGCCCTTCACAATGCACGCTTCCTATTTCGTCCCACCGAGAGCAGAGACTACACCCTTTATTTATTTTATTTATTTGGTAGGGACAGTGCAAGTTAATGAACAAGCCACACCGGATTGTAGCCTTGGGCTAATTTCCATCCGTCGTCCCCCATGCTCGCTCTCAAACACACTCTCATTCATCCTGGCCTATTGTACATGTTTTTAGTGGTAGGGGAAACCGGAGTACCCGGAGGAAACCTACGCAGACACGGGGAGAACATGCAAACACCACACAGAAAGGCCCCGTCCCTGGTGGGAATTGAACCCGGACCTTCTAGCTGTGAAGCAAGAGCGCTAACCGCTGTACTACTGCCGCTTGAGTTTTATGAGTGAAAAGCACCATGTGTCGCTGTATCCTGTAAACAACTTAGCTTATATTCTAAATTTCCACAAATTGTATTCTCCCTTACATTTTACTGCTCTCTAACAAGTATAAAATGGGCACAATTAACAGAATATTTAAAAACAACAAATTGCTATCACAACCGATAGGTTTGTGCATTTGAGATTTTCAAAGTAATTCACATTAACTCTAAATCAATGTGTCTAAGTACTCAGATTTTCAATCAAACTGACAGTAATGTCATCAAAGAACTTCTAAACAAAGTCTTAACAAAACACAAAGAGAAATAGTGGACCTTCATTACTGGAACATTTTCATTTTGAGTTGCTGAATTTTGCTGTTCAGCCTGTGTCCATCCATGTGCATGATCACTTTCTGAAAAAACTCAAATGAGTGTTGGAGATTGCCTGGGTAGCTTAGATCAAGGGCATAGATCAGTCCAAACAAGATGATGAATTTCATGATGACACTTCTGGCCCGACTGATACTTTGACATCTGCAAACCCATGCTGGGCCCTCCTGAAGACAAAGATGCCCATCATGGTGGTCTCAACATCGTTTTCAGCGTCCTCCACCTCATCAATCTGAAATAAAACAAAAATATACATAATTACATCTCTCCCACCATAATTGATTGACTATAATAAAGTCTATAATGGGTCTTTAGACAAAAATAATAAAATATGTAAACTATAGTTTATGATTTCACTGGAAAAAAGAATGTTTAAAACTGACTGCATAAACTGTTTATAAAGTATATTTATAAACACTTTATAAAGTTTACAAAGTGTTTTTAAATCTGATAGATTGCATATCTAATAATTTTGCATATCCAGTTACCTGTTAAACCAAGTATAGTATTTTCTTATGTCAGCTAACCTAAATTATGGATTATGGACACAAACACAGCTGAAACAGAACACAGAGGAACACTGGTGAGTGTGCAGAGACACTAACCCCATAATCCTTGAACACTGACTTCGGATCCTCATTCAAGTAGACCATTAGGCTTTTAAGTATGCACTCACAGTTTACATCGATGTCCTCCTGCAAATATACATGATTGTACATTCATATATTCAATTCAAAACAATGATCTAGATTTAGAAATTTACACCACAACCAAAAAGGCTTTTCAGGAGATCAAAATCAGTTTTGAGGTCAATAAATCAGCTTTGGCTAGAAGTCCAAACACTGGGGTGATTAGACCTTCTCAGTCACTGTAAAAGCTTTTCCAAGTTTATTTGTAATTCCAAAGTACAACCCTGTACTTTGGAATTACTTCCGCTAACCTGAGGTTGTGAGTGCCAATACCTCACGACCTATTCTTTTTTCATTTAAATAAGTAAAGATTATGAGGTGGACATCAATATAGAAATGCCTTTTGCTGTTCCTACAAATGCATACTTCTGTTCGCCATGATGAGAAGCCTCCGAATTGAGCTGTCAGCATTGAGGCTCCTCGCCTAACTCCTTCCCAACTATCATAGCCACTTTAGCATAGGGACCTCTGGTGCTAACTCACCAGTGATTAGGAGCTATGTGCCATCCCATAAGCCACTGCGCCGCCAATCCCCTCACCCCACTCGCCCCCACCCTCGAGTGATTCTTCATGCGCAACTACTGTTGATTGACAGACGCACATTTAATAATAATGATAATAACAAAATACATGTTGTCGTCACCACAGCACAGTCACTGTTTTAAAGAGCTGCCTCAGTAAATGGCCTAAATGAAGGCCGTTTGTGTTTTTGTGCTGAAACAGCTTTTTATCATCGTCTGTTTTCTGTGTGGCTTCAAATCATTATTGTGGTTCATGTTTGAGTCATTAAAGTCTGTGGCTGCAGTTGGAGTATATATTGTAATCCAATACTATTTGTGATGTAGCTTTATAAATAAAAAAATGCCAAATGGAAATTGTTTGGATTTAGATTTTTCTTTTTTTTCTTCCTCCTTAAAAGGAACTGGTCACCGTTTTTCCATACTGAGATATGTTCTTACCTGAGCTTAGACGAGTTGATGCGTACCTGTCTGGTCTTTGTGCGTGCGCTCAGTCACGCAGAAAGACCAAAGATGATGTTAGCATTTGGCCTCTCCCGGCATATTCCTATGGCTCCAAACTGGGTGACGTTGGAAGCGACCACGCTCTTCCACGGGCACAAAAACCAGACAGGTACGTATCAACTTGTCTAAGCTCAGGTAAGAACATATCTAAGTATGGAAGAACCTGTTCCTTTAATATCTTTATTTTGACACTATGTTGTTGCATACTCAATACAGTAGGCCCATGCGCTTTTGTTTGGCCTGCAGTTCACCAATAACCTTAAAGAAGAAGTAAAGAAACAGCTGTTGATGTCACTTCCCCTGTGTTTGCCGCCCTGGTTAAGGACAGGACATAGAAGCTACGTATTTGAGGTTTCAGACACAGCCTAAGACTTACAAAACTGATCTCTTTAGTTTTGTTTAATTTTAGCCATATGAAAGTAATCTTTCTAAAATAGCATGATATAGTCCCTTTAAATACATTGGTTATCACTTACCTCCTCACTTTGTTCTAGAAGTCGGCAGATTTTCAGACCTTTGGCTCCTCCCTTGGGCTTAAATATGCTGATGAGCTTCTCAGAACAGTGATCCAACTGGGAGAGAAACTTTGAGACGAGTGGCTTTGTCGTGATCCGTACAAATTCGTCATTTACCTTGAAAAGATTTTTTTAAATGTATTAATGACATGAAAAGGGAATATTCAGTAATCACAGATATGACACAGGCACAAATGTAATAACACATTTGTAAAATGCAGAATTACCTTACGTAACTAGTGACGGGCAATCATCCTTCCAACCATGAAAATATTTAATCACATTGATTTAAACCCTTTTTAACAAATTTCAATTACTGGCCTGTTTCATGCAGAATTACACAATGCATTTTGGCTATTATAGTCAAGCAATTAAACAGGTTCAGCACTTTTTTTTTGAGTCATGGTTTTGCATTAGTTCACAATTTTTCATAGTATACTAATGCACTCACTCCATTTGGTGTAAACAGGGCAGGCCATCTGTCCTTGACTTATGCAATCCTTGGTTTTTGTTCCACAATCTCCAGGCGTCTATGTGAGAAGGTCTTTCCATTTTTGCCTTGATGACACCTTCATTGTCACTTTGTTTTGCTTCTGACAATAAGGCGACTCTTTCACTCTCCAAGGTGTCAGCATTTTGTGGATAGAGAGGGATGTAATTCACCTCTGCTTTCTGTGTTTTTTTTTTATCTTGGCTGCTGCGTTTCCTTTTCCTTCACGTTTGTGTTTTAGGGAGTTCACACGGATTTTCAGATCTCCAAGTTGACTAAGAGTGGTTCTGTAATTTTGTATTTTATATTTCAGCGATTGCTTCCATCCACAGAAACCTTTCTTCCTCACAATGATAACCTTGGGGATATTTGGTGTATTTCACCATTTCTTGAGCAAGGCTATCAAGGATGGCTGACTTTAGCTTAGGACCTGGAGGGAATTATTTTCCAGTTGTTGCAAACTCTGAATTGTTTTGCCGCAGTTCAAGTTCCGCCTCGTATGAACATTTTGGGATGACAAACACTCGAGGCCAGGACATTCTCACTTCTGGTGATGAATGGGGGCTTTGCAAAATGATTGTGTCATCGCTGCAGGATGAAACAAGGGAGGAAACTGGAGTCTTGGTGCGTTTGCCGTTCCCACTGGATATAGTGTGATAAAGGTATCCTCGGGAGGTAAATACACAACTTTTATTGTGGCCTTGGAGCTGATTTCTAACATTAAATCCAAGTTTATAAATGCATGCATGTACAGCACTTTGGGGCAGTGTCTGCTGTTTGTAAATGTGCTTTATAAATAAATTTGACCTTTGACATTCAAGTCTGTATCCATGTACTGAATTCTAAAAGGTCTTTGCAGAAAATCAACAATTGACAAGAAAACAAAATTACATTATTTCATTATTAAAGGACAGTAACAGTCAACATACACTGTTTGGCAACTATAAACCCTAATAAGAAATAGAAAGCTAAAGGGCCTATATCAAGGCCTAGAGACTGATCTGGTCAAGGGGATGTTTCAGAGACTTATCCTGAAGTTAAGGCAAGTCTCCAGGTAGTCTCGGTGAAAATGAACATTGACTTTCGACGGAGACTTTCGAGTTCAGCGGAGACCACGTGGAGACTTGAAAAACTCTCCATGTAGTCTCTGCATGACCTTCAAGAGGTCTACGTACGTGGTCTCAAGCAGATGTGACAATGTTGTGAATTCTATTTGTTATCCTTAACCTGTGAGACGTCTCTGTGATGTCCCCCCCAATGTCCCCTAGACCCTTCGGATATCAAGGAGATCTCAATGAGACTACACATAACTCTTTGAGATCTCCTTTGTATCCGACATGTCTGGGAGACATTGCGGGGATGTCACAGCTAACATTGAACCGGTTGGTTTTCACGTAACCTCGGGGAAGTCTCAGAGACATCTCCGTGACCAGCAGCAACTCTAGTCTCTAACTAGTCTCCAGGCTGGTAAGATAGGCCCTTTGAATGCGCGCAATCCAAGTTGCAGAGACGTTGCAATTGCAACATCATGAAATCCTGGATGGACTGACTCTGTAATACGATTTTTTTATAGAACCCAATGAAATGTAATTGCTAAATATTTCTTATTTGTATCCTCATTTTTATTTTAATGACTGAACTTTGTGAATGTCAGTGATTAATGCGCAATTAAACAAAGTCTGATGTGGTTGTGGAAGTAAGTTGAAATGCACCAAATTGTTCCCTATACCAGACACACTCAGCTTCCACAAGAAAACATAACTGGCTGTTAAGAATGCATAGTTTAAGGATCTTGTGACATTTAGGCAGACCATCTGCAGTGCCATGAACAATGTGCATCCCCTCACTATAGTGGATACCACTGCAATGCACATGTTTTGCCATTCTTATCTCAGTCATATCTGGGTATCTTTGTTTAAGAGCATTCCCTATTCTCTCAGCCAAGACATGAACAGGCATAACTGACAGATCTGTGACATCTATGGTTGATTTTCTAATGGAAGCACGTGTATGGAAGGCAAGCATGAACTGATGTTTAGTAGCTAATGAAGAAAGCATGTTATTTAAGCAGTTAAAAATGCTGCGCAACCTGTTTAAAAAAGCTGTGCTTAGCCTCGAATCTCATTGTCCAGAGATAAATTAGAGGCCCAAAGCAACGGATCATTTCGGGGTAGTGTTCGACAAAATGATGTTTAGGAATGAGTTTTACATTTGGGAATAGCTCAAGATAGCGCTGTCTGTGATCAGAGATTTTCACCTCCAGATATGCAATAGTCTCATCTGAATGTAAGGGGGACACCGCCAACTCAACTATGTCTTTCAGATCAAGGATTACAAGCCATGCTGGCTCACTTTCAGGCACATACTGTCCAACAATCAAAGGGAGCATTCTTAACAATGTCCAATTTTCATGAGCATTGCCACCAATACTTTTGTTTGACATAAATGACAGAGGTATTGCATTGGGCCGATTAGTTTTGTGAAATGTCTGGATGAATGTGTTGAGTTGATTTAGGCACAAGTACTTCTTTGAAATCAACATACCGATACAATGCACAAGTTCAACGGGCACTATGCCCTCAAACAGATCGTGAAGAAGATCTGGAGGATAGCCAGTACAAACATTAAAGTGTGACAGGTGCTTTGTAAAAATACACCGTCTTTTGACACCACAGAAAATGGTTTTGTCATCTGGGCAGACTTAACATGCACATCGTGGACATCTTTAGTTCTAAGTTGAAATGAACCAGACATGACATCCTTATTCAGACTTATCTCCAGTACAGAATTTGCATATTGAACCTCCAGAAAAACTTCGACAAAGCCACCAATCCCATGGGCTGCAAGATTGTCAGCTATTACACACTGGACTGTGACTTTTACAAACTGACCAAGGAGGGGAATGAAAACACCCTGCTGCTCTAACTGAGTCGAATCTTGCAAAAGAGTCTCAAAAACCTTTTCATAACCATAAACCTTCATAGTCATTAGATTTACAAAGCAAGGCTAACTGGATAGATGTCAGTTTTATGGTAGAACCTGGGGGCAAACTACCCAAAACCCAATAGACAGCACACACCTGTTTCTTGCGAGATGTGCCACGTGGGTTGCAGACTTCGAAGTCGTCTACATACAGATTTATTGCGATTCTCCACCCTTCACATGAGAAGACCACATTACACCGGTTTTAGGCCCTGTCCCAATTCAAACCCTTGCCCTCGCTTTAAGCCCTTCCCCTTGATTTTGCGCGTTCCCGCGGAGGGGTAGGGTGTCCCAATACTTAGGGAGCAAGAGGAAGTGGCTATCTCCCCTTGAAAAGGCCCCTCCGCAGCGAGTCAGGTCAGGAGCAGACTTGGGGCCAAGGGAGTATAAACATGGCGGCTACCGGTGGAAGCGACAATTACTAATGTAAGAATATATACGCAAATAAGCCTGTAAACATTCTGAAATGTGTTGGAATATCTTAGTTAGCTGTATATGCAATGGACCTCTAAGTTATAGTCTGAAAGTCGCTATTTGACGACGTTCATAAAAATGCCGAGTGCTTCGCCAGAGTCTGCCCGTCAGTATACACTGACGGCCGGGTGTGTGTCCCGGTGCACATGTGGATGTTTCGTGCTTATTCAGGTTCTCAATCTACTGACTCTGATTCAAGCTTTCAGTAAACAAAATGGTCTCAAGCTGAACTCTTTCTCCTGTGAGGACTGTTGCTTGTTTACGTTCTACTTATGTGACACAGATGATTATTGATTATCGAAAACAGTAATGCATCACGTTTAATGTCGTTTAACAATAGACTGGATGTAAACTATACGATCTGAATGTGTAGGTCGTCTTGTTTTTAGACACAATGGTAGTTGGCAGCTAAGTTGAGCCAAGTGCCAAAATTAAACGAAACAACATACCTGAAACATCCCGACCGTCACAAACATACGGCGAACGCGTCTGCTGTTTCGTATATTTCCTCTCCATTGATTTATCAAACGTAGATAAATCAACATGGCACACACAAGAGGTATTTCTTGTTATTGTAGTTTATGTGTATAAACTCTGTATTACCGCTATCTACTAGACGGGGGTGAAATCAGACACGTCGATGTTGCGCGTGACGTAAGGTACACGTTCTTTGCCGCAATTTGCATTCTAGTGTTGTCTCATTCCTTAGGGGAGAATCTTCACTTGCACTTCCCTCACTGAGGGCACTTTACTGTGGAGGGAACTCAGCGAGTGTTCTCAGAGCAAGTGAGAGAAATGGGACTGGGCCTTAGAGTCGCTGCATTGGCTCGCCGTGTGTTTCAGGACTGATTTTAAAGTTATTTTAATGGTTTTTAAATGTCTTAATGGTCTTGGTCCTTCTTATCTTTCAGAACTGATTTTACCTTATGAACCTTCACGGCCCCTTCGCTCCTCCTCCTAGTTATTCCTAAAGTCAACAGAAAGACTCATGGCAGGCGTCTTTCCAATATTATGGCCCTCGCCTCTGGAACGACCTGAGGAGGAGCTCAGGACCGCAGAGAACGTTCATGTATTTAAGAGCAGGCTCAAGACCCACATTTTTAGCTTAGCTTTTAACTGACATCTATTTATCTAGTCCTAATTATGTATGTGTGTGTGTGTGTATGGTTTGCGTGTATGTGTATGTGTGTATGCATGCATGCACATACATGTATGTGGATGTATGATGCGAGGCATATTGTTTTAAATGTTGTAATCTGTAAAGCACTTTGTGATACCTTTCGGTATGAAAAGTGCTTTATAAATAAAGATTGATTGATGTTTTGTTGGTAATACTTTTCATCTTTTATACTTCTGTAGTTTTGAGGCCAAGTGATTGTGCAATCTTTCTTCGGGTTTTTCTATATATGCAAGAACATCATTATGACTGAGCAACTGTTGTATAGAGAGTAAAAGAGGTACGTATTGAAATGTCTTGTTTTTTCGCGCATCTAATATGTACTGGACAGACTCAATAACACCAACATGACATTTGTAGTACTGTTTACGTTTGTGTGCTGTAGCTAAAGGCCCATCTTTTGCAATTGCTTTGACCAATGGATTGGACTGGCATATAACAGAGGCAAGCTCATTGACAAATGAATCATCAACTTGCAGTTTGTGACATTGGAACACTTCATAAACTGCAGCTTTAGTGACTGGCACAGAATCAGAACTTAATATGAAGTGAATCTCAGAAAGGATCTCATCGACAACAACTGCCTTTGGAATCTTTGGAATCTGATGAACATTTTCTAACTTTAAAAGAATGGAAGATTTTTTAATTTTTTCTTCAATAATAACTGGTGAGTGAAGTTCAGTATCCTCAACAGAACACTATGGCCGCAATTGGTTCAACTTCTGGATCACCTGGCACATCATCTGCTTCTTCTAACTGACTGCTTGTTGTCAAAACTTGAGCTTTGAAGTCTGTGGCTGAATATTTGTTGTGCTTTCTATTTGTATGTGTCTTGAAAGTGCTGTAGATGCTTGTTTCAAAGGCACATCCTTGAAAAACACAAGGAACATTTTGATATTGTTTAAGATGTGTGTATATGTGCTGGAAAAAGCAAGAGGTGACAGCCTAAAAAAAGAAGACAGACAATAAGTACAGCTAATATCATGTTTGTCAAATCAAACACAAAATCATTACATAAAAGCATTACAATTTTCCCATAGTCTAGAAATTTGAAATACATGCTTTCAATTTAATGTGTAAGTAGGAGTTGTTATGCTGGTAACATTGTAACAAAGTATGTAATTGAATGCATTGTATACCATTATAACTTAATTTGCATTTTATTATTTGTTTATTTAAACATGAATCCTTTAAATGGCATTTGTGGCCTTAATTTTGGCACAATTTGTCCAGGAATAATTTCAATTTGTTATTTTACTGAAATTAACATTGTTCAAACGTTAATGTAGAGCTAGGTGTGATGCATCTGCCAAACACAAATCATGACTTACCTTTAGAGATTTTACTGGAATGAGCTTTGTACCTGCACGCAGAAGAGATCTGCAAAACAAAAAACCTCTTTTAGCTCATGCAGAACATACAGAAAAATGGCCGTGGGGGAAAGCGCAGTTTGCAGGAATTTTTTTTAACAGAACATGTAGATTTTATGATTAAAGAACTCAAAAATCCACTTTTTTGTAGTGCATATGATGGACAAATAATTCAACACTAAACTTGAATTTCGTTTTAGAACTGTAGTTCTACTAATGGCTTCAGTTTCATCACTGAGAGAACAGAGTAAAGGATTTGTACATATAATGTGAAATTCCAAATCAGGTTCTAAACACCAGAAGACACTGTCTAATATAGATTTTAAACTTTTATTGACTATTTATAAGAATATAGCATACACTTCAGAATATGCCACCCTATACCATACAAAATAAAATGGTATAAGTTTTTTTCCGGCTACAGTAGGCTACTAAAAGCTTACAAATGGTTTGGCATATAGTTGCAAGTCTCTTGGAACAGGTTCAGATTTAGTAAACTTGCCAACGTTAACATCTCTGATCAGCAGAAACTACGTGAGAACCGTCATATCTGTGAGCACCCAATGAGCACACGGTCCACCTGGAGAGGTCAGCCCTCTCCCCCAATGACCGCCATCGCGCATCAAACTAGCGCAGAGCGCGCGCAGAACCACGGGCACTTGCCCGGTCAATTTAGCCATATGAAAAAGCCTCACAGTAAATGTAGCAATCCGCTTTGTATGTTTTAGCTTGTAGATGCTCTCACATTTCCACGGCTATTGTCAAATATGAAAACTACAGTCATCACAAAACTTGGATTAGTTTGGTGCACGGTTGTTGTTGCTGATGCAATAACAGCTACCACTAGCTACTAAGTGAAAAGCAGTAAACGTGCCCATGTATGAGGGGGATCGCCGTGTCGTCTCGAAGCATCTCCCCTGTACTGCAAACCGGAGGAATTTCCTGTGCTCCGGGACAATGGGAATATGGAAATAAGTGTCCATAAGGTCCACGGACGTCATCCAATCCCCGGGCCTGACGCACTGCAGCAGTAGCCTGACTGTGAGCATGTGAAACGGCCGTTTGGCGACACAGCCATTGAGGACGCGCAGGCCCAAAATTGGCCGGACGCCCCCACTTTTCTTGGGGACGAGGAAGTAGGGAGAATAAAACCCTGTTCCTGCCCTGAGCGGAGCCACCTCTGATATAGCTCCGCGCTGAAGCAGAGAGCTCACCTCCTCCTGGAGAGCCCTCCAAACCTGGTAGAACACTGTCAGAGGCAGAACTCCAGGTCCGCGGGAGAGAGGAGACATGGGCCCGCCCACAGACTCCCCTCCTGGGGATGAGTCGTGACGTGGGGGGCCCTCGCGGAAAGGGTTGTGAAGGAAATATCCTTTTTGCTGCCGTCTCCAATAGAGGAGACGGGGAAAGAATTGCCTTGCGTTTTCCCCGAGTATAAGCAGGTAAATAAGCCCGAGGACGAGCATCGTCAGCGCGGCCAATGAGAAGCCCGTCAGCCGACGCCACCCGGTGACGTGGCTGAGGGAATAATTCATCGCGACCGACTTCTCCCAGGAGCCGCGGCGCGCGCTGTGACACTGGGCCAATCATCGTTCAGGCCAGCGTGTGGGCCTAAACGAGAGGCAGGGCCGAGCTCGAGGCCGCAGAAGGCCGCAGAAGGCCTCACGTGCACGCCTGTGGCCACCGTGCGAGCAGAAGGGCGGGCTTTATTGACAAGTGAGGCCGCCCGAGCCCCGCTGTCAGCCGTCTTAGAAGCACTGAAAACAAGCGATCTCTTCACGCTGTTATCAGAGATAGGGACAGAAGCGTGCTCTTTACTCTGACAGGCGACCAACCCAGCACGTCGCTGTCTGCTGCTGCTCTATGCTCGAACCTGACCTAACAGAGGATGAGCAGAGCTTGTCAAGAATTTTTTTTTTTTTTGACACAAAAGCCCTTCCATAACATCCGGCACATATGGTGTGCTGTCATGGCACATGAGTGGTAACAGGTAGTCTCCACGCGCCGTCATCAAGCTCCTGCTCCACGCTCGAACCTGTCAAGCAGTGGATAAGTGGAGTTTGTCAATTTTTTTTTTTTTTTTTTTGACACAAAAGTACCTCCATAGTACCCGGCGCACATGGCGTGCCGTCATGGCATATGCGCGGTAACGGGCGGCCTCAACGCGCCGTTATCAAGCTCCTGCTCCCCGCTTGAACCTGTCAAGCAGTGGATCAGTGGAGTTTGTCAAGAATTTTGACACACAAGCACTCCCATAGAACCCGGTACATACAGCCAGAGAGTAGCGTCTCGGAACTCTCTGCGCTGACACTCATACAGCGGGTGTATGACGCTGCGGCCGCAGGTGCAGATCCAGCAGGGCAGGACTCGGTGATGGACTTCATAAACCAGGACCGAAGAGTGAGGAGGCGGAAAGCGACAGGATCAGGGGAGGACGCTTCTCCGTTCCCCTGAGTGTCGATAGCCTACCCGCAAATGACGACAGGCTAGTGCTGCTCGAGCCGCATTAGCATCAATAGCATAGACGCAAGCTCAGCATGGTCAGCGTCAACTTTGTCCCGCTCAGAGGGAAAAGATGACTCCACGCTAGTCCCAGGAGGAGAGGACGGCAAGGGAAGCCCCGATACCATCCTGCAACACCACAGCACTCAGCCAATCCTACACTGGATGTTAGCAGAGAGGATGACCATTCGCACCTGGCGTTTAGTCAGCGGGCTAACGCAGGTTGGGACCTGAAGCGAGGAAGGTCCACCTGGGCGCGGGGACCGGGCCCGGGCACCAGGGACCTGTATCGGAAGTTGCCAAGTTCCGTCCGCCCCAAACCGAGAGGTCTGCTTCTGAAGGCCTCGGCGGCATTCGCGCATCTCCCCTGGGAGCGTGAACCGCGTGGGGAAAAGTCCTCGTCTGTGCGGTGGAGGATGACCGGTCAGGGACCGCAGAACCGCTTGACACCGGAGGGTGACGAAATCTTCAAGCGGCAATCTTCTGCGGTGAGTCTTGTCCGTCTTCAATCTTGATTGTAGATAAATTCTTCTCAAGAGCGTAAGAGCTGAGAGAAAAAGGAGAAGAGCAGTGGGCTAGGCCCCCTTTTATAGGACTAGGGCTGTGCTAGGCTCTGACGGTGATTGGAGCGGTAGATCGTTTGATCTTCTCAGGCGGGAAGCGGAGCTTCCGAGAGACTATGCATCAGCGAAAGCCTAAAGGGCTGAAGCAACATATGAAATAGAACCTGTTTCAGCCATTTGCACTGCTCTATTGCTCTATGTGGTATGTCCACACTTAGATCTGCTGCTAACACTTAAGGCGAGACACAGCAGGTGAATGGGGGGACATTTTTTTTTGCTGAACATTACTGATAATGACACAGTTTATGGAAATGATCAGATTTGAAAATCCTCCATGTTCAAATGTTGATAATCTGTTGGACTCTTATATATCAAGCGTCTTAAATGTTTTGGATACTATTGCTCCTGTCAAGGTTAAAATGGTTAACAATAGACAAAAGGCACCTTGGAGAAGTGAAGATTCGGTCAGGGCACAGAAAAGGGAGTGCCGAAAAGCCGAAAGGAAATGGCGCAAGTCAAAGCTCCAGGTTCATTTTGAGATATACAAAGAAGTGCTTTGTGAGTTCAACCAGATTTTGCGTGGAGAAAGGGAGAAATACTTCTCTAAAATCATCGCAAACTGCAGAAACAATCCTCGTGTTCTGTTTTCCACAGTAAACAGATTAACTAACCCTCCAGTTTCACTGCCCTTAGAACTAATCTCTACATCTAAGTGCAATGAGTTTGCAATATTTTTTCATGACAAAGTCCAAGGCATTAAAAATGCCATAATTTCCACAACACAAATAGCAACCCTGCCACCAGCTAGACACCTTGAGCTGACACATTTCACTCCTGTTACTGACAAAACAATCGAAGAGGTTATCTCCGGTCTGAGTTCATGTACATGCTGCCTTGATGAATTACCCACTAGATTTCTGAAGTCTGTGCTGACCAGCTTGTTACCACAACTTGTTCAGTTAGTTAACATCTCATTTGAGACTGGAGCATTTCCAAAGGCCTTGAAAACCGCAGTCATTAAGCCTCTTCTAAAGAAGAGCAGCCTTGATCCCAAGGTACTGAACAACTACCGGCCCATATCAAACCTACCGTTCTTAGGAAAAGTCCTAGAGAAAGTAATATATCAACAGCTCACTTACTTTCTCCTATCTAACAATGTGTTTGATACTTTCCAGTCAGGATTTAGGCCCCACCACAGCACTGAGACAGCTCTGATCAAGGTGACAAATGATATTCGTATGAACACAAACGCAGGTAAGGTCTCAGTTTTAGTTCTGCTGGACCTGAGCGCTGCCTTTGACACAGTGGACCACAGGATCTTACTTCACAGGTTAGAAAACTGGGTGGGAATCTCTGGTACTGCTCTAAACTGGTTCAAGTCCTATCTCGAGGATAGGACGTACTTTGTCGAAATTGGCAACTGTGTCTCAGACAAAATTTCCATGACCTGTGGAGTCCCCCAGGGGTCAATCTTGGGACCCCTCTTATTCAACTTGTACATGCTTCCATTGGGTCAGCTAATAAACAGCAACAATGTGTCGTACCACAACTACGCAGATGACACTCAGATCTACGTGTCACTGACAGCAGGTGAACATGGGCCTGTAGATACTCTCTGTCACTGCATCGAACAGATCAGTTTGTGGATGCAAAACAACTTTCTCCAACTAAACTCAGACAAAACTGAGATCATTGTCTTTGGCCCACAGACACAAAGACAAAGTGTTATCAGTCACCTTGAGTCTCTCGCTCTGAAACCAAAAAATCAGGTTAGAAATCTAGGAGTAATCATGGACTCAGACCTGAACTTAAACAGCCACATCAAAGCAATAACATCATCAGCTTTTTACCATCTGAAAAACATTGCTAAGATCAGAGGAATAGTGTCAAAACCAGACTTAGAGAGACTCATCCATGCATTTGTCTCCAGCAGGTTAGACTACTGTAACGGCCTGCTCACTGGCCTTTCTAAACGAGCTGTTAGACAGCTACAGAACATCCAGAACGCTGCTGCTCGAGTCCTGACAAGAACAAGGAAATACGACCACATTAGTCCAGTGCTCCGGTCTCTGCACTGGCTTTCTGTCACTCAGAGAATAGAATTTAAAACAGCTCTGCTTGTGTACAAGTCTTTTCATGGTTTAGCACCAAAGTACATCTCTGACATGTTAGAGCCGTATGAACCATCTCGGGCCCTGAAAACTTCAGGGAGGGGTCTCCTGGTGGTTCCCAGAGTCAATAATAAACACGGTGAGGCTGCGTTTCAGTTTCATGCAGCTAAAATCTGGAACAGTCTTCATGAGGATGTGAGACAGGCCTAAACTCTGACAATGTTCAAATCCAGGCTGAAAACAGCTCTTTTTACCCGTGCATATGAAAACTGAAAGTATTTTATCTGCACTCTTGCCTTTTACTGTCATTGATTAACTTTATGTTGATGTTTTATTGATTGATTTTATCTGTTTTCTTGTAATTTTCTGCAACTGTGAAGCACTTTGAATTGCCTTGTGTATGAATTGTGCTCTACAAATAAACTTGCCTTGCCTTGATATAAATACGAGAATAACAATAAGACATTTTGTACATGAAAATGGCCAAAATTGCCTATATTTTGGGCAACAAAATAAAAATAATGGATTGAGCCAGATTAAAATGTATGGTTTCATTTTATTGACATATTATCCATCCATCCATCCATTTTCTTCCACTTGTCCGTTGCCGGGTCGTGGGGGCAGTTGGAGCTGCCCAGGTCACATAGCACCGGCCCCCATGGCTCCTTCTGCAGGTGGTGGGTCCACGGAAGGACGGCCTCACGGTTCAAACCGGGCCTGTTGGTCTCTCCTAGGGGGCTACCAGTGTAAGCAGACACTGGAGGCAATGTGGGTGAAGTGTCTTGCCCAAGGACACAACGACAATGTGCACCTTCAGGAGGCGGGATTCGAACCCCTGACCTTCCGATCATGAGACGACCCGCTCTACCATCTGCGCCACTGTCGCCCCCTTATAGGGGGCGACAGTGGCGCAGATGGTGGCGCAGATGGTAATAATATATTATTGACATATTAGTAACTAAGATTTTTTCAGAGGGGATTTTGGATATACTGTTTAGTTTTTCAATTAACTAAACATAAGTGAAAAAAATCTGTAAAAACTCAAATTCCGCCTGTTTTTTTGTGTTCAAAGCTGAATAAATCAGGCTGGGAATTAGATATTAAAAAATCCCTCTGAAAAAACCTTCAAAATCTTGTTAAGTCCAAGACTGTAAAGTTTGGAGTCTGTATGAGCGACTATAAGGGCTCACCCACTGCCGAGTGGGGCCTCCTCTCATTCAGAGAAAACAAGCTCTGAAGTTTTGTAGCGAGTGCACATGAGCGGAACCTTCTTTGGCTCTTCTGCACCAGGCGTCTTGTAGGAGGAAAAATACCATATTTGGATTATAGCGTCATCACGGAGGATCCCTTCGCAGCACATGTGGATGTAAAATCTGTCAATATTTGTGAATGAATACCCGCGGAAAAGACGGTCTTTCGACACCGCAGCTGCTACTTACCTCTGCGTCACAGGCGGACAAATCATAAAATAAGCATCATGCAGGGTGAGTTTTGTCATTTTTATATTCTGGCATGAAAACTAAGATGTAAAGGGAGGAAAATAGATAAAAATATCCACTTCGACCACTGCGTGAAAAATCAATACTTTCACCTGCCGTGTCTCGCCTTAATACACCTGCACATCTGTGACCCGCCATGGATTCCAAAGACACAAGTCGGCAGCCCGTGTCTCGAAAAAAACGCAAAGAAAGATTTTTGGGGGGGAAATTGGTGATTTTCACTTTTGTGCAGAATCGTTCAGTTGAAGTCACGAAGTAGCCTCTCCATGTTTAAGCTAGCAGTATTAGTATATTTAAAAGCGTAAACTTTTAGGTTCAAAATGACTAGTTTGAGGTGGGTTTCGGAGCTTGCAGTAGGGGCGTGACTTTGTCTGTGTGTATTTACATACTGAGTAAACACCGCGGAGGAGGAGAAGCAGAGCTGCTTTCAGTTGTGTTGTTGACACATGGATCTACTATAATATCAGAGGCCGGCGCTACTTGCGCTTTAAACTGGATTTACTACGAGTTTTTCTGAGCAAAAGGCAAAGGTTACTTCAGACGGGTGAGTGAAAGATTGTTTTGCCAATGTGTGCTGTGCTATTGTTAGCTAACATGACCGGCGTCAAGCCAGCCTTCACTTGCGAGGTTTTGTTATGCTAGCTCTCCACCCGAGCCGCGGGTGCGCTTGATTTGGACACTGCTATACAGCTATACATTTCATAACAGTCTGTGCATTGACAAATTTTGAGAACAGTTTTGCTTATATTATTCTGTCTACTATTTACAACTAAAAGTCATACATAATGGTTTCATTCTGGATGAACATCTTACAATTGATGAGAGGATTATAGCACTGTCTGAGTCAGAAATTATCCCTCTCACAAATAAAATTAAGGCCTGCTGTTATCTGTGCTCTAAGAACTTTCCCATGTCTCAATGACCAGTCACACATTCACATTCTCATTCATACACCAATGTACGCAGACACTGGAGGCAAGGTGGGTGAAGCCCAAGTACACAACAGCAGTGTGCACATTCAGGAGGCTGGATTTGAACCCCTAACCTTCCCATCATGACACAACCTGCTCTACCATTTGCGCCACAGTTACCCCATCACTACTTTTGTAAATAGAATAGTATTTGTATAATTCATATCACTTAAATTATTCCGACCTGCCCATGTGACTTGGATTGCATTGAAAAGAGGGGGCCAATCTGCCATCGTCAGACAGTCAGTTGTGCAACAGGTGTGGAAGAAGAATCAAACATTCTAAGAAGAAGAAGACTGTCTGCCTGCCTCACTTGAAAAATAGTTATACATTTGCCTACTGTATATTCCAGCAAACATGCCAAAAAGACCTGGGTGAGTATTAGTAGTAGTGTTGTCCATTTGTTGTCAAATTTCAATTGATGGTACATCTACATGTACTGAGTAACAATGACCTCTAAATTACTATATTGCTACATCGATAAATTTATTGTACCAATAATTACACATGTTTGTGGATTTAAAATCACATTCTAATTGTTATATATAGTTGCATACCAACAACTCAACAGTGGTGGAACAACCAAAAAGTGCAAAGAAACATGACAAATTGTTGCAACTCTTACTTACTTCACCCAAGAACATGTGTGCAGTGAATAATTGTGACTTTAATGTCAGTACAGTTTTAAGGGGATCTTAACTTTGTACAATACAACATTTTTGAACTGCATGAACATGCATGAATGTTCATTTTTATTTCATGGGTGTACTACTCAAATGTTTGTACTTCCTCCTCCTCCACAACTGCAAGCTAGCAAATAGGCTAAGCAAATTAACCAAAAAAAACATGCTTTGGTCAATGTGAAAATAATATACATTTATTTTGTGCCTAATAAATACCTGTTTGTGTTTTGGACAGAGTATATGCTTTCACATTGTTTGGGGTGAGTAAAGAAATAATAATCTACATGCTTTTTCCAGTATTCTATTCACTGTTTCAAAGAGTGCTTGGATATAACATGCTTTGTTTCATATTCCTAGAGGAAGAAGATCCTCCAACTACAGATGGCCGATATTGTGAAAAAGATTAAAGAGTTGGTAAAAATGGGCATTACCCTTGAACCTGCCAATAAGCACGTCTATTGGGCCAGCTGTGTGTGGCACTTGGTATACCAAATACCAAAAACCATAGATATCGTCTTGAAAAGCCATTCAAGTCTATAGCGGTAAAACATTGTCAAAAGCTTGTTTGCACATAATTTCACACACCGTATTGCTTTACTTATTTGTATGTTTTCTTTTTAGATCACAAGTGCATCCTTACCACAGGTATGTGGTTTTGCATTATTAAATTGGTCTTGATCAAGTTTGACCAAATGTTCATCCTTTGCCTTGTCTTTTGTAGGTGAATGACCCAAATATGACAAAAAAAAAATGGCCTATCAGTCCTACATTGATGTATCCATTTAATGCATGCTTCTATTATATTAACTGTTATATCCATATACCATGGAGTCTTTGATTGTACATAAGGCCCACATGTGTCCTGTCTTTTCCAGGATAATGAGGAGGATGCCACTGCCCTTCCTAGTTACCCGATACAAGTTTCCAGTCAGGAGTCAGCAATGGAGGTGGCCCTCCCACTTGTTGATCAAGTTGAGGTGCTCAATTTATTTTAACCAGCAACTCGGCTGAAAACACAATTATGTCTGAAACCTCTTTTTTCTTTTATTTTTAACCACACATTCATTGCAATTAGAGCTGCTGGTGTGGTACTATCATCTGGTTTGAAGTAGAGATGCAGGGTCCTTGAGGTTTCATACTGAACAGTGACGCACCTTACATACAACTCAGCTATTGGCGACAAACTGTATGACACTATTATCCAAATGAATGATGGGTGGTGTAGTTATCCACTTGTGTCAATGTTCTAACTTAACACATCCTAGTATGCACCCATTGTCAGGTTATTCTAGGGTTTGCTGGGCGGGGTCCCACACCTGACGTGAGATGGGCTCACTACTGAAGTTAAAAACAGGATTTCACTCAAACTGGAGGCAGGAAGTTGTCTTTTATCCTTTTATTTCTTTAACCATCCGTTGGTTAGGTAGGTAGTCAGTTAGCCAGTTAGTTAGGTAAAAAACCTTAGTGGAAACACAGAATACACAATATAAGTAAATGCAATATACAGATTTACAGGCAAATATTTAAATGCAAAACCATTTGTTATGTAGCATTCAGGTTACATAATCAAAAGCACTTTCACCCATATAGCTTTTACAGAATTTCATACATGAATTAATAAATATTAATGATTTTAGAACATTTCACAATTTGATTTTACAAATGTTTTTAGCCTTTTAAAAAAGGGTTTTAACTTTTTATCCACCTTGTAAATGTGTATGACTTACACAGCACATTTTAAACCAAATTATTTATGCTTTTTATAAGTTGACAAGATTTGATGGTTGACTAAACAATGAATACTTAGATTTCACATAACCCACAAAATCTACTTTAAACCTGTGTATACCTTTCCCCACACAAACCAAATCACTATTTACAAATCACTATACACAGCATTAGCACACCAGAACAGAAACCCATAGCTTCATTTCCAACATAAATGCACACGCTGGCGCTTACCGGCAGTCTCTTCAGCTCTAAAAGTGAGAACCCGGTCCCGCTCAGTGTTTGTTGAGAGTCTTTTGTTAAGTTTGTGGAGCTTCCCCGTGCTCCTGCCGTGGTGTTAGGCTGCTCCCTGTGCATGACAGTGGAGTGAATGGAGCGTCATTATGAACTGTCCAGGTGTGTGCACCTGATTGCCAACTGGTTCCACCTGGCCTCAGGTGAGGGGCGGCAACCAGACTGGGAGGGCGGAGGAGATGGCAGATCGCCGCAACATGTCAAGATCGCCACTATTTCCTCCGAAATCAATAATATGAAAGTGCTTTCATGCTCTCAATGTTGCATTGTAGTGGTACTATCACAGAAAAAAGGTGGACATACAATGACGACCCGTACAACATTAGTATTGGTACTTATTAGTGATCACTATGAAAAGTGTTATCTTGCAAACGTAAATGCACTTACTGTACAGACATTTGGAACTGTGAGCATCAGTGCTCCTATTACCTTTCAGTAAAGCCATTGTACAGACACCCAACATAATGTGTTGGACCTTTTAAAAAAACAATAAAGAAAGAAGTTTCACAGACACAATCAATTAATACTTTGTAATGTGTAAACTGTCTTCTGCAGGAGGACATTAGCACTGCTACTGCGTCTTCTGTCCAGGTAATTATTATTTCCATGTCCAATTTTGCACATATGACCATTACATGTATAAACTACTTTCCTATTTGCCTTGTAGACTGACAGCTCAGAAGAACAGGTGACTGCAATAGACTTACAAACTGTGAAAGACTATTTATTTACTGTATGTGATTTTTTTTATTGACCAGAGTGGAGACTCCATAAGAGTGGAGAACCAGACTGCCCCAGTCCCCCCTTCATTTCACCATTGACCCCAAAGACTGGTCAAGTCTTATGGCCAACCGAAGTCCACGGGGTTTCAAAGGACTTCGATGGACTACGATAATTGCTCAAGGCTTAAGGACGGTTTACTCGGGCTGCAGTTTTGCCTTCAAGAGGCACCGCTTGAAGGCAACCACATCTCTGCAAAACAGTCCAGTATTTTGGTGCCTGGCCTACTGCCGCTTTGAGGACTGCCCTGTGAAAGCCACTGTTACAGTGGCAAAACAGGCAAACCTTGAAGCGGTGGTAAGGCTCATGGGAGGACATCGGAGCCACAGGTCCATGAACTTAAAAGCCGGCCAGTGCGGGCTCAGGAGAGGGCGGATATGGGAGCCAAACTCCAACAAATAAAACCCAGGGCTCTGCATTTGGACATGTTAAAGAAAGTAAACACTAACACCGGCTGCAGAGATGAGGCTCCCCCTGTGGCTGTCCTAAGGAATATATACTATGAGCATAGAAGGAACCAGCGGCTCCATAGGCAGGAGATGGTGAGCCTCCAAAAATTGGTTTGCCTCCAGAATAAGCAAACGGGTACCCTTCAAAAAGTGGTGCTGCAGCCCAAGGGCATAATGCTGTGGTCTCCCAGTGGCATCCAAATATACCAACAGAGATGTCAGGAAGACATTGTATATTTGGATGCCACTGGAAGCCTACTCAGAACCAAAAGAAAAAGTCCTTCATATTATATTTATGAATTGGTCATTAGGCACCCACAAAAGGGCTCAGCACCACTTGCAGTGGCTACGTTCATCACCACTGAACAGACAATTGCCTCTGTCCACTATTTTCTACAAGCATTTGTCACTGATGTGAAAAAGTGGCATGGTAGTGGCACAAAGAATCCTGTGATGATGATGTGTGATGGGTCCATTGTGCTCATGAAGGCAATCTGCTTTGCCTTCATGCATAAAGGACTGGAGGACACCTTGGAGGCATACCATAGAATAGCAACTGGGAAGGCCAAGCCCCAGGCCTGGAGGCTCACCATCCTCCATCGCTGCCTCAGCCACATAATGAAGAATGCGAAGCAGATGTGCAAGCGATAGTAAGTATTATCCATTACTCTATCACTCTAATATGCCTTCTGACCTTATAGAGGGCATACATGTTTGCAACTGTTTTGTCATTTTGACTTTCCCAAGTGACAAAATATCATAATTGGATTTCATATTGAACAATCTCCAGACAAAGTGTTTTGTAACTGGTACATTACATCCATGTTCACAACACCTACAATTTAGAATCCCACTTCATCCTGTACATGCTTGAGGCAGCTCTATCATAGGGACGGTCTAATGTGATCTGTAATGTGTGATCAGTAACACTTTGGAACACACTACAGGCCATGGTATATGGAGAATCTTTTTATTTTTTTATTTTTACATGTAATGCACATTTTCACCTTGCATTGTCATCTGCTGCCTGTGACCATTGAATAAGTAAAATTTACCTGCATACTTTTCCCACAGTGCTCCAGGGAACTACAAGTTGGCCATGCACACGGTCGGCCTGTTCACCACGGCGCAGACTGTCAAACAACTGGCCGAGATGGTCAACAGTGCCACCGTGGTTCTGGCCAGTCCATGTACCGGCCAAAATGTGAAACATCATTTTGGTATCATCCAGGTGATGTTGCTGAACATTTCAGAACCGCTTGATGTGGCTGAAGACGGTGTCGAGGTAAAATCTCAGATTTCGTGTATTTCAACATGAAATGTGACTTGGCTCTTTAACAATCTTGTGAACTAATTTTTGCCATGCAGGATGAGGAGGAGGAGGCAGACACCAACATTGGGGCACATCTAGAAAGCATAATGGAGGGTGCTCCAATTGAGACAAAGGGGGAGGCGAACCCGTATTACTCCCCCGGCCTCATGGAGCACTTGGGGAAATATTTTTTCCCCTACTCTCTATTGTGGAGTGAGATCATGCTCGGTCAGAACTGTGTCTGTATATCTGCATCTCTTTTGCTCGTATGTAAATATTTAGCACGTGACCATCAGGGTATTTTCTTTGTCTATTAAGGGGACCTTGGCAGGCATGGAACTGGAGAAGCCTACATGGAGGCCTCCAAAAGATTCCATGCAATTAGGGCACTCCCAAGACAGGTAAAGCTAATGTATTTGCAATGTAAAGTTTGATGTTTACTTTATGTAAAGTAAATATTAACCTCTGAACTGTCCATAGAACACAACAATTGATAACCGCACCCAAGGTATAATGGAAAAGAGCCAGTGGGACCTAAAACATCTGCGGTTCCACTCACACCGCTACTGCCGCCTTGATGTGGCAATAGAATATGATCAGATGCATGTTGCTCAGCAACTTCATCACAAAGGTAGATAAGTACAGGCCATTACAGTATGTGTGGAAATTGTCATGCAGTGACAGTAATATGCCTTTTAATAAGTACAGATGGATTGGTATGACATATTTGCCGTGACATCTATATTTCTCTTCATATCTACATCCATATATTGATGCAGATATAGTGAGGACGTTGCTTTTGCCATTGTGCAAACTAAACACAAATCATGTGTTTTGATTATTACTTTCACTACATTTCAGTTATTTATTTGCATATCAATTATTGATTGGAATATATGATTAATAAATTGATCACGCCTGAGGGGCCTGATGTGGCCAATGGGCTGCATATTTGGCATCTCTGATTTATGGTCTCAGACTTTGGAGTTTTGTGGTTTGTATCACATTTATGCAGACCCACAAAGTCCTTGTGGAGAAGTGAAAAAAGAGGTCTCGCCACATACATTCGAGGGGACAATATGTGTCTGCCCTCAAAAAGGCATTCCTTTTTATGAAGGTATGCATATTTGTCAATGTTCATATATCCCCGTGTCATATTTTTTGCCGTGTCATATCTAAACTGTCCCAAAAGCAGGATGCGCAGTCAATGACTCCAACACCACCATTGGGAACATTGAAAGATAAACAGGTACAAGTGGTAAATGACTAGTTTTGGTGAAAGCGATTGTGCATCTAATAATGTCTGATATTTGCCAACCCACCAGAAAGATGAGGCAGCCACAGCAGCACCTCTGGCAGTGGCACCAACACTGACTCCCAAAGACCAAGAGGTACAAGTGGGGGATGACAAGGCTAAGTCATATATGATATACATAAATGACAATTTATTTTTTACATCAAGTTTTTCTGGCCACTAAAACACAGATTGCATAGCATTATTAATTCACTCCATACTCTATGGTGGTATGCTATCATTGTAGCCACAGCTGATGAAGTGAGGCTGAAAATCTTGGCCACTGGCCCCTCCGACCACCTACCACTCACTCATACATTACATTCACTCATGCATTAGTGATTATTCTGTGCAACACAACCCATGTATATTAATGGGGTTCTTTTGTTAATTTCCAGCAGCTGGAACGTTTGTGGAGCAAGCTCCCCACAGAGGTGATTGTGGCAATGATAGAGACGGAGAGTCGCAAGGCGACTATTGCCATTCATCACAGGGAGTTGCTGTCTCTACGGCCCCACACATGGTTGTATGGCGAGGTGATAAAAAGACATTATCATTTCCATAGTCACTTAATTCTCCTACATTCCATACATGCGCAGGGGTTGGGTGGTGGTGTTCATCTGGAATGACAACAATTTAACAAGCCTTTTGTGGACAAGTAATTATATTAGAAACTATAGTGTTACTACCATACAATAGTATCGAATTCTAGAATAGTCATTATGCTGATGTTTGTAGATTGTGGGGCTATTAACATCTGCCATGAACTATACTCGTGTTCATATTTTATATAAACTATAGGTCAATATATTGCATCTTAATGTACTTTGATGAATATATTTGTTGTAGTTAAAAATGTAGACACACTGTGATAAAGAATTATTTTCTAGCCCCCCTTTAAGTCGTCTTTGCCCATCAACTCCATGTTAACAACATGAATAGAACAACATAAATCCAATTAACTGCTGAGGCACAATAGCCATGATCCATGGATATTGGATGTATTTTAAATTATCCAGCTAATGTTCAACCACATCTCAACAAGCCTGTTGACACTTTGTGTGTCCCCTTGACAGGTAACCGGACCTAATTGCCCTTGTGTGGTGACTGTTGTTTTGTCTTATAGATAATAGGGTCTTTGCTTCACATAAACAGAGCAGAGTCTGGCAAGAATTTGTATATAATGGATTCTTACACTGGCCATGTGTTGTTGTTTGGGACCCACGATCAGGTGGCTCGAACCTCTTTGAGAAAGGTGGGTAATAAATAATATGCATATAGGCAAAAGATATAAGTTGTATTTATGAATGCAGGTTATGCACATTTTGCATATTTTAATTCGTAGCTGTTGCTTTGATGAAATGCAAACTGTCATTCTGTTATAACATGCAATGCTCAGAGAAGACTTCAAAAACTAGTAGCACCAAACTGGTTTGCAACAGGTGACCCCATAAGGGTTTCTTCTATGATTCAAATACAGTAGAATAAAAAGGAAAAATGGCAATTTCTCCATCTCGGCTCAAAATTTGTTATGAGACGGTGAGAGGAGGATCTGTGGAAGCGAAGGTTTGAATATTGTCATAACAGTGATAAGAAATCATAACTGTTATGAGGACAAATAATTTCCTATTCTGAATGTGACCAGGATCCGTTTTTCTTTTCTTTTTTTTTTGGGACCTGTTTAGTGATAGTGAATGTGGAAGTCAAATGTAAAGGGAGTTGCAATAATCGACTACGGTTGTGATGAGTGAAAATGTCAAGATTTGGGTTGGTTTACATTGGCTTAACTGTGCATGGACTTTATATGCAATGAAAATCCATTTAATTTACAGGTGACATTTGACGATTATGAGGGCATCTTAGCATGCATCAACATCAACAATGTTCACTGGAAACTGTTGGTAAGTCATCATATTGATTTGTAAAATAGGCTATGTATTCTAAAGTTATTTGTTTCCAGTACATCAATGCCCGAAAAGGTATGGTGTGCTTGATGGACCCAGCTGCCAGTGGAACAGAAGGAGAGGATTCCAATATTGCTGCTACAAGATTCACGTACATAGCATGCTACAATTTACACAAATATTTGCCCAGCTATGATAATGTTATATGTGCAATGCCGCATACAGAAAATATTTGTTGATGAGACGGTTCAGCCAGGGGAAGACTGACTGGATGGGTGTAAAATGGAGAGGTGGCGTGATCCGGCACTCATTCCAACAGGATGGAAACAGCTGTGGGGTTCTGGTGGTGTTGGTAAGGAGAGATTTGTGTATTCCACAAGATAAGATTATCTGGCAGTAATTGCTGAGTGCTATGTTATAAGTTTGCCTTTTTAAGGTGCAATGTGTATGGTAAGTTGATAGAATAAGTAAAGTTGTCTTATGCTGTACATGCCCAGAGAAGCATGTAAGCGTGGTTATTGAAAGCTGTAGTCATTGGCAAGTATATTCCATAATTTAGTGGAACATTTTTGTATTTATTTAATTTCCATTATATAATACTGGCTTCATACTGTTGCCATACAAAATATTTAAAATGATGGATGATAGTCATGTACAGACTATTATGAAAAAGAGCTTTACCTTCATGAGAGAGAAAAAAACAAGTATCTACATGTTAATAGCTAATTTGAATATTGAAGCTACTCTTTCTGCATTTACTAGATGGCTAAAGAAGTTCTGAGGATGTTTCCAGAACTCCCAAACATTACCCTGGACACGTCCATACAACAGATGGCATCAGAACGAGTAAAAATGGCTATCCAAATCATGACCAAATCTGGTATGTGGTAACATCTGTAAGCAAACGTGAAAAACACAGTAAATGTATAAATTGTTTGGTTTTAATTATTTGTCGTAGTGTTCGATGAAACAAAACATTGTGCCATGTGCAGCATGGAGATGGCGCCATTAAAACATTCTGCTGATGATGATGGACATGTCATTCAATGGGTATGTATTCAATGTACAGCCACATGTTCGGATAAGCAACTTATTCTGAACATGTATGTAAATGAATGTGGAGCATTTTAACGGTTGATGGATATGAAAATATGATCAGTATGTTTCATACTTATTAGATTCAGTGCGAGTCCTGTCCGCTCTGGTTTCATGAGAACTGTCTGGGGATGACAGAAACCGCCCTCACCAAAGCCAGAACTGAAGACTGGCACTGTGAGTTGTGCAGTGTTGGGCAAATTTCTTATAAATTGTAACACAGTCTATTAGTAATTACAGCTCTAAAAATGTGTTACATTATTTGTATTACATATTGTTTCAAACATGTAGCTGAGCTGAACTACTTGAGTTACTTTTGGCAAAATATGATTTGACTTTGGTAATAATGCCACCGAGCAAACGTGCCTTCAGATTTTGTTTTCCTCCATTCTCTTTTGTTTTGTATTGAGGACATTAAGTACAAGCAAATGTAGATCTTATACACCAGTGTCCAACTTGATCTGGCATGCTGCGTTTTATTTTTGGAGGAGTTTGGCATTTCTTTCATACATTTAAATGCTCTTGTAACTCGAGTTACTTGAATTGTAACAGCTAATATATTCCCGTATTTTGTGTGAGTAATATGTTGTATTCCCTTGTTCCTGGAAAAAGTAATATATTTGACTCATTACTTTTGTAATACGTTACCCCAACACTGATTAGTTAAACGGCCAACATTGTATATATTTTCAGCAACAAAATAAAATTGTGTATATAGTCTGATTTGACTTTTCCTTTTAATGATATATAAATGTATGAGTTGTTTGTATACTAGTTATCGTGTGGGTTTTGCATAAACTTAGTGAATCAAACTGTAACGCATTCGAAATTTGCGTTAAATGTTCTGAATGCTCTGAATCTTTTATTTTTATTTTTTAGTTCCACACTCCGTATTGCAGTCCTTGTGTGACTTACTAAGTCACCTTCCAAGATCAAAATACAGTCACAAGACGGGGACAATGTAGTTGCAAGAGTGTAAGAAAAGTGTGTAGTGAGACTGTGGCTTTTGAAGTAATGATGCTCTGTATGAATGTATGGGGAACCATTTAATCAGTGCAATAATTCAACTCCTTTATGAAGAAGATTTGGTTACACTGTATTTTACAATACCTTGTACCTAACTAAATTTAGTACTATGTAATGTGCTCTGTAACCATCTGTAATAAGGCAAGGCAGCTTTATTCATACCGCGCATTTCGTACACAAGGCAACTCAATGCGCCTTACAATAGATAATGCGAAATTACAATCATGTTAAGGCAAAGCACATATAGACACATCAAGACATGAGAAATGCACAGCACACAAGGTCACGTGCGGATTTTTTTCTTGGGGACAGGAAGGATGACCGGCCATTGACCGGGGGGCGAGGCTAAAAAAACATGTTGAGGCAGACGAAGAAAGATGGGGGCATGGTTAGGAAGGGGGTATGTGACTGCGGTTATTTACAGTCCCATGGGTACCATAACTTGTACCTATGGGTTAGATATACAATGGAATAACTTGTATTAGTACTTTGTAGGTACATAAGGTAATAGGAGATGAGACCCTTAGGGTTAGTTATGTCGTTTCACATTATGTACCTACAAACTACTAATACATATTATTACATTGTGCATCATTGTGTATCTAAGTTGTATTACACTTGTATTACAAAGTGTGATACAAGTTATTACACTTTGTTACATAGCACATTACACTGTACTAAATTTGGTTACGTACAGTGTATGAAGGGTAGTGTACAATAAAGTGTTGCAGAAGATTTGGTTATGTCTGTGTTCAGGTGAAAGTGTGTCGTATACATTTACCTAATTGCCTTTTGACTGGATATCCTCTTGATGAAATAATCTGCAGTACATAATGGACAATGTATGTGTTAAATGTGGAATTATCAATATGTGAATAGGAATCCTTTTCCCAACTAAAATCTACAGATATCTGGGAATCCAAATGTATGCAAAATGTTATGAGAAATACTTTTGAGCATGGAAGTGGCTTGTGAAGGCCTTCTGACTTGGTGTAAAATGACTTTGGAAGCACTTTCCCTGTCCATTTTCTCCAAAGCCCCAGGTTACAGGCATGTGATATTTACTGTACACATGCGTGGTCATGTGTAGTCTGTGGCAGAATGCAAAATATCCAGTGGAAAATCAAAATGACATGTATTTTGGGGCATGGAAGTGGCTTGTGGTAGCCTGGCTAACGCCAGACTGCTGTGTGCGCTCGAATCTTTTCAAACTTCACAACAGCCTGGGGACCATGGCCGACATTTTTCCATGGATTTGGGCACCAATCACAGAACGAGGAGGGACGGTAAGACGATGACGCGCTATTTGACATAAAGCTTGTAGTTTGTTTAGGGATAAAAAAAAAATAAAAAAAATATTTACGGATCCAACATGACAGCAGCAGACGCGACGCCATCTTTCGATCAAGCTTTAGAACGTGTTCTAAATAGTTTAGCTCAAAAGTTTACAGCAGGTACATCATACGTCATCTGATACCATGATACGATTGGCTATGGCGACGTGCAGCGCATGAGAGACATTCGTAGCGCCCAATAAACGGCTATGGACAATCGTAAACCACACCTCTCCTACGAGAAAATGAATTGGTGGTCCCCAGACTAAATATCACTTGTGATTTTAGTCTGGCGTTAGCCAGGCTAGGCTTGTGGTACAATATATGGACACAGCAAGAGACCTAAGTGCGACATCTACAGGATTGATGGGATAATTGCAATGCAATGATCAGTGCAGTTCCTTTTTGTTTTCTTTTTATTATGGAGTTGATACTTTGTGTGAGGTCCATAACGAGGGCGCGATGACAGTGTCCAAATCAAGCGCACCCGCGGCTCGGGTGGAGAGCTAGCATAACAAAACCTCGCAAGTGGAGGCTGGCTTGACGCCGGTGCTAACATGCCGGTGTTAGCATGCGAGACAATGATCTAGTCACGAGGAATTAACCTGCTATTTACACAAAATCAAGATCTCTACAAACTTAAACTACTCCATAAATGTAGTCAGCGCATCCCTAGCTTTCAGCCACTTCTTATTTGAGAGAGATCCGCTTCATATTTTCAGTTTTATGGCCAGATAAAGTTACAATGTTTTTGTTGTTGTGAAATAAACAATCTGGAACCGCGCGCAGCGATACGTCGCGATGTCGGCCTTTTCTCTCCTGTATGTGCATTACTAAAGTAGTACAGGAGTCTTTCTAAAGTTTATAACTTCAGTTATGTCCGGAGTCTGTAACTCTCTCAGTCTAAAGCTGGAGCTGACACAGGGAGGGACTGGGGAGAAGCGCAGCAGCATTTTCACTGTCACATGTCATGTTTACAACCATAAACATAAAGATTTTATTTTGAATTTTTTACTGAAAGTTCACACACAAGTAACAGACAACTGTGAAGTGAAAGCAAAATGATACATGCTTCTGTTATTTTTGAAAAGTGGGGAGTGCACAAGTATTCATACAGCATGACTTAATACTTTGTGGAACCCCCTTTTGCTGCAATAACAGATGTTACAGATGTAACAGATGTTACACAACACATTCTCAAGCCAGTGACAGTTTATCAATTGATATTAAAAAATTACAAAGAACAATAACAACCTTCTGCTGTGAGGTGAGATCAATACATGAAACCAAAAATAAGACTGATACACATAATGAAACTGGTAAACAATGGTTTGTTGTTTGCTCCCTCCCTGTGCTTTACTGCTTTGAGGGGGAGTTTGACAGGGAGTATGGCTTATCCCAATGAGATGTAAATGAGCCCTATTGTCACTCCCAACAGCAGAGAGGTGAGAATGAGGTTTTTCAGGCCTTTGGGCTTTTTGGAGTTGTTAACTTCAAATCACCGCTACACCGCCAAATATTATCAGATTTCCATGTGTTACACATCGTTGGAAAGCTTGGAGACTACACTTTAATAATCTGTGAAAATCTCAAAATCCCCAAAATCGACTTGTGTCTTTCATTCCTGTGGCTGGTCACATCTGTGAATACACTCACGCTGTTTTTCTATGTCAAATTGTTGTCGTCTTTATCATATTTTACTTTTTATTTATATTTTTATTCATGTATTTTAATTCCTTTAGTCTTATAGTTTTCAAGTTTTCATAGCTTATTTGTATTTAAATTCTGTGTTATGTTTTCTGTTGTACTGAGAAAAATTCCTTGTTTGTGAACCTGTTCCCAAACAATGGCAATAAAAACAATTCTGATTCTGAAAGAATACATTTGGCAACATGTGTCCCTTTTAAATACAGCTGTCATTGTTTTTAGCCAATTTTAAACTATTTCACTTTTCACTTAGTTACGCTCTTCTTATGTAAATGTCAACTTATGCATTCAAGAATACAATACTTGAACATCCATCATTCAATTAAACCCATTAGCCACTGTTTCTAAGTTTAGCAGCTGCTTCTCTCACAAGGACCACAACCTCAGATAGATGCACGAGTAATGATTTTATTGAATGAGTAGAATAAAAGCCGTTCTGGGGATTCATCAGGGTAAGCTCCCGGGCTCGCGTCCCCGTACCTGTAGAGAACAGAAACAATTAATAAAGGGAGGCCGGAAGCCCCGAACGAGAGGACGAGGTTCAGTAATTGGTGGGCTTAAATAGTCTGCCGGCCGGAAGGGGCGTGGGTGAGGTATGGTCCTGCTCTCGAACCTCAGATAACTACTTTATCTCCATATTTCATTCATGGCCCCATACTTTCTTCCTCTCCTTGAAGAGAGCGGACGTGTTTCTGACTTTCTCTTACCCCGCTTTGCTGTGTCTTATCTGATTTTTCATTTTTTCTCTCTGGACCTGCTGCTCACTGGGATCTTAAACCGGACAACCATGGAATTGATCAGCTGGTCTCTCTCTGCGATTGACAAGGCATTTTCTCAAAGAAACAGTGCTGTAGGAGAAGCACGGTGCCCAGATGGAACCTACGCTGCGTGCTACTCCTTGACTCTTGGAATAAGTGGAAAGTGGTGTGCTTAGCAGTGCTATCTGTGGAAGACATCGAAGATATTTATCTTTTTGGGCTTATGATAGCGGGGTACCTTCTTACAAGTGTAGGAGTTGCCCTGGTTTATCGCAAAGTTGACAAACTGGCAGCAAAATAGGAGACCACACTGCTGTCCGTGGAAATCAAAGAACATTTTGGAAAAGTCAGCGAGCACCTGATGGAATTACAACGGAATGTAGCGAAAAGTGAGGAACTCTTTAAAGTCCTTTCTGCTCGGTACTAGGAAGGTATAAGAAAGATGGATTACACTTTGGCTCGGTCTGGAGAAATGTTTTGTGAGGTCGCGGGACAGCTCTCCGGGCTGTGCAGAACTGTTGATGGAGTAAGGCCGCTGCCTGCTGCGAATGTCTGAATAACGTTGAGGACCAGCGAAAAGCGAAAAGCACAGTGATTTTTTAAATTTTAAATTAAAGTAGACAACAATTATCACGTTAAAGAATGTAATCTCCCAAGGATCTCCTGTGCAATGTAAACATACGCAACACTCCAAGGCCAGAAGCCTCCTACATAACACAATACATGACCTGCCTTAACCCCCCTCCCTCTGTCCGCCTCACTCACTGACTGTATCTCTACCCACCTGCCCTCCCTTTTGTACCAAAGAAACATTCCAGCGGGTTTTCCGCCCGTAATGTGTATTATCATAATCTTGTGTATAATTCTCTATGTATGTGCTTGCTTTATTTATGCCCTGGTGCGTTTAGCGCATGTGCACAAATGCACCGAGTACAATTCCTAGTTGTGAACCTGTTCATGACAATGGCAATAACACCTATTCTGATTCTGATTCTGATACTCACTCTCTGCAGGTGAAGAGTGATGAGGTGAAGAGGTGATTCACTTGACAAAAAATACAACAAAGTAGCTTCTCATAATGTGCTGAAGAGCATCTGACCTCCACACTCATGAGAGACAGCATTATGAACAGCTGCGTGTCTCCCATTTCACTTTTGAGGAAAAGGAAGGCAGAATCCACAAACATACATTCAACCCTTCTACAGTATTTATTACTCCAAGAAGTCGCTTGTTCCAGTAAGGCCTTTCCATTTGCATTTCCAACAGACTGCTGGCCCCTAGTTGGACAGATGAGAGAGGACAGCTGTCACTAAAACAAGCAGGTTATACAAGATTTAATATTTTACAACATTTTGCCACTGAGCTCACCTTCATAGCTCATCTTTTAGCGGCTTCTTTCCTCTAGCTGTTGCCTTGGCTCCTCTGAATAGTTCCACAAACTCGGCAGCATTTGTCCACATTGTTCTCAACGTGGCTCACAAAACTTTTCATCACCGTTGTGTTGTTCCTTCAATAAAGTGTATTTCAGTGTGCGCGTCCGTACGGCCCTTTTGCAATGAAAATGCTAAACGTGGAAAAACCATAAGCATACTGCGTGGAAAAAGGACAATTGTGTGAAATCAGACGGGGTGCTGACATTTCAAACAAACCAGATGATTGAACAGTTTGGCCTAAAAACACAATTACAGTTCCCAACAAAATATATTTAAAGGCCACAAAAAAACAATAGGCCAGGATGAATGATGTGTGTGTGTGCGTGAATGAATGATGGTGGTCAGAGAGACCGTTGGAGCAGATGTGTGGAGTCGTGAAAAGCACCCCATATATAGTCCACCCCCTACTATAATGGGGTGGACTGTGCTCGCCTCTGAAGTGAGAGGACAACAAGAGAAAAGAGTGCTTGAACCTCGCAACACACACTGGATCAGCGCCTTCACATATGCAGAGGAGGAGGAAACGAAAAACCCAACCACCAACTGAGGCTGATTTTATGTTTGCGCTGGAGTTTTATGACTAATAGTTTCTCAAATTATTCAGATGTGCCAAGTCAAAGATGACAGAATGGGAGCAGCTAAAAGGCCATCTATGAAAGTACGCTTACTTTCATAGATGCTAGAGGTCAGCAGTCTGCGAAAGTCAGAGCTTCCAATGTAGATCAGCTTCATGAAAGTTTACCGCGGACCTTCTCAAACAGTTGTCTCCTCACACTTCACCGGTTTACTTGACCTCGTTCTCAGGAGAATCCAAGTCATTCAGAACAGTCCGTCCCTCCGCCTCCGTCACATGCTCATAACGCCTGTATATACACACACTCTGGCAGCAGGCCATGTTGACTCTTCACTCAGAACCAATATAATTACCTCTAATACGCTGGCGGAGGATGACTCACGGTTTGACTGCTCCATTGGGACGAGCGCTTCAGGAAATGCAGGCTTGTTAAGTGTGAATGAATCATTTGAAACTAAGCGCACAGTGGTTTGCACAGATAAAACTATCAACGCATGGTTTTCATTCATTAGGGTTGATGCAAACATCGCCGGCTCATGTTTTCTAAATGCAACGTGAATGTCCTAAATGCCATAAACATCAAAACACAACTTCATTTGAAATCTGAAAACACCGCTCCATTACAGTAAAGTGAGTAATCCTTTTGGTCCTGACGGTTTGAGCGATACACGGACAGGCCCCTGAGCACATCCGCCTGCAGTCTGAGGTCAGGGCCCAACTTGCAGACAACTTTCGCTGTTGCCCCAAATTCAACGTGTCTCTATCATCATTCAGTCATGTCCGGTGTTTAACGCCTCACACCGTTTATGTCCACGGCCCATTTTACGTACGTCAAATCACGCATTCTAGTTCATCCATGTCTTTAATCCGTCATGCAATAATGTAGGCTTTTAACCCATTGACTGCCAGCCATTTTCAAATCAGAGAGCTCCCACTGCCAGAGGGTTTTCAGGATTTTGACTGTTTTATCAAGACCCACAGAAAATTGAGTTCCAGGTATATGTCAACACCAAACCCACCAAAAGAAAGATTAGACTCTCTTCTTTCATCAGTTTGTTTGTACCTCTTTCCATTCTTTAGTAATCGTCTGTAGAAAAGAGGTGAAATCACCCAAAATGCTGGTTTCTGACAAAAAAGCTGAGAAAACGAGCTTTTTGTAAACAAGCAGAACAGTGACTTTGATGCTAATATTTTTTGCTTTAGTGACACCTCAAACATCGGAACAGTGGTTTCCATCTATAAGACAGAAGAGCAAAAAAACTGTTTCTCTCTCGTGTGCACTGTGATGAAAGGCGCCGCCGGACGCTATGTCCGGATGCGGGCTCGGGGTTAGCATTTTGAGCATGCTTGTCAGGGGCTTTTTTTTTTAGGTCTGCTTCCTTGATCCCCGTTTTCCACCATTACTATGAAAATCACCGGTAACCAAAACCTGTTCAAGTGTAACTTGCCTGCATTTGTCCTTACGTTTCGCCATTCTCTCTGGATCTTCTCCTTCCCTTGTCTGAGACCACGCCAGATCAAAACAAGTAGGTTACTACTTCTGGCTGTGATCACATCCAAAGAGCACTGCTGCCACATGCTGACTCAATAAAATAATGTCTACAACTAAGATATTTACACCAGAGCTGCACAAGGCTTTAATGCACCCGTCCCCATTAAAAAACCTAATTGACGTCTCAAGACATAGGTCATTATGGCCAGCTTATTTTCTGAGTTAAAAATGCAATATACGAGCTTATGTCCATTTCCATTCCATTTTTTAGCAATGCTCAGTGTTTAAGTGTACCTGCGCCTCAAGAATCATCCCATAGAGCCACGGTCTAGAGACCTGCACGGGAATGAATTTCAATCCCATTCCCGCCGCTCCCGACGGGTCCATACCTATGTTCCCCGGGTCCTATGTTCCCCGAAAGGGCGACTAACCAGCCACTAACCTTAAGGATAGTGGGCTGGTGCCTAATCTTAATCAATAGAAGTGGGGAACATAGGTACCGGGGAACATAGGGCTGACCCCCTCCCGACGCCCCCCTGCCCGTTCCCGAGTCTCCCGGCAGGAGTGTCCTCCCCTGTCCGCCCGGGGAAATCTCCCGGGTCCCGGCAAGTCCCGAGTTTTTTTTAAAGGCCAGTGCCGAGTACGCACTAGGACGCAGAGCGCCATGTGCCAAATGCCACACCGGAGAGCGCTGCGTAACGGCAGTTCAAAGGCTTTACTCAAACCGTGCAGCGTTTTAAACACATTATCAAACAGATGATCAAACATTAAATGCAAAGCGTAGGTCAGTGTTGTAACAGAGAGAGCAAATGTGGCTCTTTTTTGTAGGGTAATAGCGAGTTGGCGACAGACACGAGTTTAACATACTTCCCCTGATGCCTGAGCCCGGACGATGGTTTCTCTGTCTCCGCAGCTTCTCTCGTCCAAACAAACAAAGTTCACGGCGGTTTCCCTGTCTGTCACTGACCAGACCCGCCTCTGTGCCTCTGCAGGAGGTTAAAAGCCTGTGTTTTCCTCCGCGTCTGGATTCAACAAATCTGAATCATGGTGCGGGGTCCAGCGTCGCCGCGCGTTACTGCAACCTCGGTGTGCGTTCTCTCATAGAAAATAAAGGAGGCGGCTCTTTTGCCGCGCGTCAAGGCGTTTCGGTGTGCGTTGGGTTTACCTTCCCAGAGTGGAGTTCTGACAGTGGTTTGTCTTTTTCCGCTGCTGCTCTCGGAACTCCCAACAAAGTTTAGAGCAGTCTGTCACAGTCCATAGAGTCGTATGTGTTGCTGCAGAAGAGTAAAAACCTGTGTTTTCCTCGACGGAGCGCATCACCTCTCTATAGAAATGTGATGAAACTGTGTTTCAAAGCGTCTCGGGGCGCGTTGGCTTTAATGGCTTATCCAAAGCGCCATGGACAGTGGGAGGTTTTGACAAGTTTTGAATTGACCTGCGCAAGGAGATAACGGCGGGTTTGAGTGTAGTTCAGCTGTAAGTCCGGTTGGTCAGTGTGGAGCAAAAGCAGCCAGTGACGGTGCTGTAGCGTGGGGATCTCTGCATCATCCCGGTGTTCACTGGTGCTGATGCGTAAAAAGGCTGCGCTTGTGTCCACGTGTGTCTAACACCCTGTTGTTTTCTTATACGGGACATGTCGGGACCGGCCGGCGCGCGGGGAAGGGGGAGTGTCTTATCCAGTTTATAATATTAGATCCATGGTCGGGACATATCGGGACCCGACGTGTTTTGGTCCGACCGCCTGCCCCGCCCTGGGCAGTTTGAATCCCGCCTGCTCCCGCGAGATTTGTGTCGGGTCCTGCAAGTCCCACGGGATTTCCCGTCCCGTGCAGGTCTCTACCGCGGTCTGTGTCCTCTCTCCTCCACTTGCCGCTGTACGACCCTATCCTCCTTTGCTGTCGCTGTAATCCTGTCCTCTCCTGTCCTCTTGCACATCACCATCGTCATATCCAACGTCTGAAGCAAATGTGCTCTCGGTCTCTGGAGTTTCAAGATCGTAGTCTGTGTGAGAGATAACGAAAGCTAATGGGTCTCGGTACCCAGTCACAGTGGAGAGACCCGTCTTTAGCTCGTTCTTTTCGGTTGAGTATGTGCAGAAGAGAGACGAGACGTGGGTAGCGGAAAAAAACTTTATCCAGGAGCCTCGCACGGTCAGGTCTGGTGTTTGACCTCCAGATTCCACATTCTCCGTGTCCGCCCCGCAAATACGTTTAAAGTAAATCCCTCTGCACTCACTTTATTTTAACCATTTTACACAATATAACCCGGATATTTCCACGCTGTAGGCCAGGTTTGTTATCACATAAACAACACGACCCGATTGAAAGTAAAAGAATAGGAGGCCCCTCTGTGACAGAAGTATACAGCTCGCCTGCCTCTACATAATTGTTTATTATTTTATTAGGAAACTTGTTGCTTTGCGCATGCTCACTTCGAGCTCCTTATGAACCTGTGGCGGACTGAAGTGGAGGTAGCGGGCGTTGGGGTCGCTGTCATTCGGAGGTGGCCAGAAGCGGAGTGTAGCAAACAGACAGGAGATGTGGAATCTGGGGGTTAGACTTGAACCCGCAGGTCGGGTCTTGCACGTCCCAGCCCCAGTCTCTGCGCGTCTGGACCAGGCACGGTCAGGGCTTGAGCCAGAGCTGGGGCGACCGTTTTAGCGGGAAATGCTCTGAACAACAGCACCAATATTGTGTATTCTGTTTGTTATTACGGGATGAGCCAGGATTCAAAGAAATCTTAACAGTTCTGACGGAGCACTCGCAAGCTTTATGCGACTAGAAAACTATCGAGTTGTTTCTAGCTCTCCATCTTTAGTGTCTTCGCTCAAACCTAGAGTAGCGCCTCACTTTCACCTGCACTGAACCTTTGTCCTGTCCGGTGTTTCCTTATTTCCATTTATTAGCATGGGAGGACAGCCCCAGAGGAGGCTTCAGACAGGCTGCATGTGGCTGAGGTCCTGTGGGGGAATCACAAATGCAGGCTCCATGGATCTCCTTGGGCACTCTCTACCTCATTCCTCATACATACTACAGCAAGCAGCACTGCGACACCGCGGGGAAGGGGACTGGAGCAGAACATTTGCAATTCTGCTTTTCTCCACAAGAGCATAATAGACGGGTCATTTCAAAATTCTGAAAGTCGATAACCTGCAAGTACCAGGGACACACTAGCACTGCAGGCAACACTCAATATTTGTTAGTGTTTTAGATTTTTGAGCCAGTTTAATCAACATTTATCCATAAACTCATTTTTATACTCAAGGTCAACAAAGTGCTTTACAGAAAAAGCAAACAAGATGAGAATAAAGCAATTAAGTAAACAATAATAAAACCTGTATCAACAATAAAATCAAAGAAAATTCTATAAAATGTCACCGGATTACTGAACATTAAAGCCAGTCTGAATAAAAGTTTTGTTTATTTAAGGCGTGACACTGCAGGTGAATAGGGGAAAAAAATAAATGTAGAGATATCAATTTGAAACTTTTGCTGAACATCACTGATATAAATATGAGAAAAAAATGTATTGCATTTTTTCTGTCATTTTATGTTTTCATATAAAAAATAAGACATTTTGTTCATAAAAATGGCCAAAATTGGCTATATTTTGGGCAACGAAATAAAAATAATGGATTGAGCCAGATTAAAATGTATGGTTTTTTTATTGACATATTAGTAACTAAGATTTTTTCAGAGGGATTTTGGATATATTGTTTAGTTTTTCAATTAACTAATCATAAGTGAAAAAATCTGTAAAAACTCAAATTCCGCCTGTTTTTTTGTGTTCAAAGCTGAATAAATCAGGCTAGGAATTAGATATTAAAAAATCCCTCTGAAAAAACCTTCAAAATATTGCTAAGTCCAAGACTGTAAAGTTTGGAGTCTGTAGAGCGACTATAAGGGCTCACCCGCTGCCCGAGTGGGGCCTTCTCTCATTCAGAGAAAACAAGCCTTGAAGTTTTGTGGCGACTGCGCATGCGCGGAACCTTCTTCGGCTCGTCCGCCCAGGCGTCTCCCAGAAGGAAATATACCATATTTGGGCGTGATAGCGTCATCACGAAACCCTTTGCAGCACACGTGGATGTAAAAGCTGTCAATATTTGTGAATGAAATACCCGCTGCAGAGCGGTCTTTCGACGCCGGTTTTCTTACTTCCGGGTTCCGTCTGGCTCGCAAGCGGACAAATCATCATAAAATAAGCATCATGCGGGCGAGTTTTGTTATTTTTATACTCTGACATGAAAACTAAGATGTAAAGGGAGGAAAATAGATACAAATCTCCACTTCGACCACTGCGTGAAAAATCAATATTTTCACCTGCCGTGTCTCGCCTTAAGCCGGGCTTTAAAAATGTCAAATGTGGCATTTGACCATCGCTAATACTATATTTGATATTAACTATAGATTTCTTGCTATTATTGAAATAATAGATTAATGGTAAATTATTATTGAACTATTACGAGAAATATGAATCTACTCCTTCCTTCCATCCATCCATCCATTTTCTTCCACTTGTCCGTTGCCGGGTCGTGGGGCAGCTGTTGGAGCTGCACCAGCCCCTATGGCTCCTCCTGCAGGTGGTGGGTCACAGAAGGACGGCCTCATGGTTCTAACCGGGCCTGTTGGTCTCTCATAAGGGGCTTCTGAACCGCTCTTTGTCTGACCCGTCACCTAGGACCTGTTTGCCATGGGACATTCGGGCGCTCAAACACCTCCACCACGTTAAGGTGGCGGATACAGGAGGGGATGAGTCTACTCTCTGTTCCATAATTAACTACTGGACGAATTAACAGTTTATTTGTTTCTTGAATAAACTATTTTGAGATGATTTAAAAAGGCCCTATACCTGATTTGTCCATCCATCCATCCATTTTCTTCCGCTTTATCCGGGGCCGGGTCGCGGAGGCAGCAGTCTCAGCAGAGATGCCCAGACTTCCCGATCCGCGCACACATCCTCCATCTGTCCAGCTGAATGTTAGAAGATTGAATGGTCATGCTGTATAGTGTTATTTATTGATGTAACCAGGGACTACGGATGGAAACTAGCTATTTAGCTATAATCTGGTGCAGTGCATCTCTGTCTCTCTGAGCTTAATGTTTCTGTACATTGTCCCTTCAATAAAGATTAAAGTAAAGTAAAGCTGTTCTGGGGGACCCGAGACGACACCAGGTCAGCTCGGAGACATAGTCCCACCAGTGTGTCCTGGGCCTTCCACGAGGCCTCCTCCCAATAGGACATGCCTGGACCACCTCCCGAGGGAGGCAACCAGGAGGCATCCGGAACAGATGCCCTAGCCACCTCAGCTGGCTCCTTACCCAGATCTCATGACCATAGGTGAGGGTGGGAACGTAGATCGATCGGTAAATCGAGAGCTTTGCCCCCTGACTCAGCTCCCTCTTCACCACAACAGTCAGATACAGCGACCGCATCACTGCTGACGCTGCACCGATCCGTCTATCCATCTCACGCTCCATCCGTCCCTCACTCGTGAACAAGACCCCGAGATACTTGAACTCCTCCACTTGAGGTAAGGACTCCCCACCGACCTGAAGCGGGGAAACCACCTTTTTCCGGTGGAGAACCATGGCCTCAGATTTGGAGGTGCTGATCCTCATCCTGGCCGCTTCACACTCGGCTGCAAACCGCCCCAGTGCAGCTGAAGGTCCTGATTTAATGAAGCCAACAGAACAACATCGTCTGCAAACAGCAGAGATGAGATCCTGAGGTTCCCAAACCGGACACCCTCCGGCCCCTGGCTGCGCCTAGAAATTCTGTCCATAAAGGTAATGAACAGAACCGGTGACAAAGGGCAGCCCTGGCGGAGACCAACACGCACCGGGAACAGGTCTGACTTACTGCCGGCAATGCGAACCAAGCTCCTGCTACGGTCATACAGGGAACGGGCAGCCCTTAGCAGAGGGCCCCGACCCCATACTCCGGAGCACCCCCCACAGGGCACCACAAGGGACACGGTCGAACGCTTTCTCCAGATCCACAAAGCACATGTGGACTGGTTGGGCGAACTCCCACGAACCCTCGAGCACCCGATGAAGGGTATAGAGCTGGTCCAGTGTGCCACGACCGGGACGAAAACCGCATTGTTCCACCTGGATCCAAGGTTCGACTATCGGCCGGATCCTCCTCTCCAGCACCCTGGAGTAGACCTTACCGTGGAGGCTGAGGAGTGTGATCCCTCTGTAATTGGAGCACACCTACCTGATTTGTATTTATTTATTTTTATTACAAAAGAGGAAGCCTCTAAATTAAAATGTTAGTTGTGGTCCAAACTCATTCCTAACATATTTGTAGCATCCTAAATCTTCATAACTTGCTTCACTTTTCAGGGTCACGTTCACAGAAATGCTAGAATACTAGCTAGCAGGTTCATGAAATTGATACAAATGCTTTATATTTAGATGCACAGTGTTGTTCCCACAAATGTCTGCATTTACAATATAATTAAGGACAAAACACATTTTGTTACACTAGAAAAAAAAAAAGACCTATAGTGCCTGTAAGGAATAAATGAACCAAATCTGGATGAACAATACTCATTTGTGTTTTTGCGTAACCTTATTTTGGATTCTTCCTCCGATGGATTTAAATAAATAAGTATTATCATGGCCTTTACAACATATAAATTATCAACTGGGCTGTATATATAAGTATTACTATTTGTACTTTTATTATACTTTCTGTTGTCTTTTTTCTTTATGTAAACCAATTATGTTACTTACTTGGTTATTTGCTATTGTTTGTTTTTTTGTCTTTGTTTTTTGTTGTTCTTTTCAAGTTGTTACTTCTTGTCCATGTGTACATTATAACTCCTTATTATACGGCCCTTCACAATGCAAGTAGAACGCTCCATTGATTTGAATGTGATTTCCCAACGTTCTACCGGTCATTATTTTTTGATAGAAGACCTCTGAAAAAAATAATGACCGCTGCCAATGGCAACGGAGTTGTGCTTGTAATACAGGTCTTTCATATCACTCCGCGAGTAGTAGTAGCGGACAGGCGGACACTATCTCTGTCCCCGTCCCTGCGAGAGAAGTTGAGGGAATCACTCGTGAAGTTAACGGGAGTCCGACGTTCAACTTACCCAGAGATTCACCACCATTCCTCCTCTCCAACTGCACCTTCAACTAAGTAGCTAGGCTAGCAATAAGTAGCTAGCTGTGCTGCTACTAGCCTCGCCACACTGCCTGGAATCAACAAACGTTGCCAAGCAACGCGCAAACTTTTGGGAACTATTTGCCGCGGAAATCATTAAATAAACCTTTCTGTCTTCATAAAAGTGTATGAAGTTTATTTGTGTGTGTACAGTTGGCAAACAGCCGACAGGGCGAACTGGATCCCGACGCGCAGCGGAGGGGTCCAGTTCGCCCTGAAGGTACTTATTTTACCGATAATGACCGGCGTTCTATACATTATCCCTTACTTATTGGCACTATATTATTATTTACTTTTTTATATGTACGAGGTGTGTATATGCATTATGTGTATATGTTGGCGGCAATGTGAATATTCATGAGGACTATGTTCATATGATGTACTGTACGTGGGTGTACGTATCGACTGTTTCTATATGTATACAGTACATGGATGTGTATGGATTGTTTTTTCCCCCTTCTTGAGGTAACAAATGACATGAAATCAAAATTTGAGTCATAAAAAATGCCCAAGTCAGTGATGGTGCTTGTGTCGGGGGGGGGGGCAGTTTGATTCAGAGTCTGGGCCCAGTGACTGAAAAGTGTTTGTACTTGGCTCTGGGGACTTGAGCAGGAGCTCTGTGGACCTTAACATTCTGTCAGTGTTTCAGACAGACAGAAGGCCTGGTACTATGCCGATGGAACACAGTGCAGCCTCTGACTGTCAGAGAATGGAACCTTTTCCTATAGAGATGTCATTCAGTTTCTGCCCGAATACATGGAGCAAAAACTGAAAATATCTCTTGCTGGTCCAGTCTACTAACTACACGGGTTACTAGTTAGATATTGGATTTGTACTTTTTGACAGTTCTTGCCTGTACATAATTATATGTATCCTAAGGGTTCTGGTACTGTACATGTCCTTTATGTATATATTGCCTTTTCTGCAGATGTCTTTTGATGGAGCAAATTAGCACTTTTGTATTCCAATTATTCTATTCTATTCTACTCTATATGTCATACTGGACAGGGTTTTTTAAAAAGGGGAGGTGTTATACAGTGTAGGTTTGTTGCGTATGTTATTACTTGATGATATAATGCTGATTGTTCTTTAAGTAAGACAGAAGGGCTGTTTCCCAAAGCCTAGGTACCTCGCCTTGCCTTGGTCAAAAGTGGGTGCGGTCAGGCATCTACATCACTCGCCACCCAAGTACTGTTCCAATGTTCAACTCGTCTGGAGGCCTGTGTCCTCCCTTTGCTTAGCATGTGGCTAATATACCAAGGATACATCAGTGGAGCCTTCACTGCCTTTCCCCCCAAGCGCCGTGGTGCAGGGGGGGTAAAAAGAAAAAAAAGGTGGTGCTGGCTTATGTGACTTGTTAAAGCATTTAATTTCACGTTTTAAGAAAAAAATACAAGCTTTGACTTGTTTAATGGCTCTGCAGCCCGTGTTCATTTCATTTGCAAAAAAGCAAACGTTTTTGTCAAGATTTGATCAAATAATGCATTTCAGGTTTTTGTTTTTTAGTCAATAGAACAACTAAATATTTGATTCAAACATACAAGGAAATGTCACTGCTTCATAGAGCAAAGGACTTCATTTGTTTCATGGGCATTGCATTTAATTAATATCAGGCACTTTGACATTTTTATTTCTAAAGTTTTAGTCCCACTTTCGAGTTTTATTTTGTATTTTCAGATAGGTTTCATCATTTCTGACTGCTTTTTTTGTTTGCAGTTGGTAAAAATATAATTACTTCCACTCCACCAGCCTTCAGAATCCCCCCTCCTCAGCAGACCATCCCCTGGATGGAACACAACTTCCTTTTTTATTTGTGATGTCACTTCCTTTACCTCTGAAGTGTGTTCCATTAGCAGCTCTTTGGTCCAAAGCAGGACACTTGCCTTGGTCTGGAAGGAAGTGAGTTTGGAGGCACTGCCTTCAACACCAAGGCAAGGCAAGGTACCTAGGCTTTGGGAAACAGCCAAAGTTTGTTTACCTGCTTTACTAGAACTAAAAGAACAATCAGCAATACTTTAATCTAGTTTAATCTGCTGTGTTCCCGGGCTCTTGTGTCTTGTACTTTGTAACATGCTACCTGTACTATTGTGATTTGATCAATTGTTTTTATTTCAATGATGTCGGGGTGGCCGCTTATAAGCTTTTGCTTCAGCCCACTCCTTTTGAGCAGAATTGTAACTGCTCTAATAAACTAAGACAGTATGAACCTTTTTCAAAGACTTGATGATATAGTTCCGGGTGTCCAAACGTTTTTCATTCTTTCTTTTTTGTGTGTGACCCATTTTTTTTGTGTGTGTGGTGGTTATCATAGCGGAATCCTAAACTGGGGAGGGAAAGAAGGACCGCAGCATTATGCACTGATTGGAGCCGGCTGAGGGTTGACTGGGAAACACCGACATAAGTGTAACAATATTCTATTCATGAACTGATAAAAGCCAAAATACTCCTTTCAAGGTTGGTGCGATTTAAAAAAGGTTTTACGTTGGTTAAAAGATGTGGTTGATAAAAACTTGCTGTGACCACAGACCACATCTGTATGTCAAATTAAAACCGCTATTGACAAAAGACCCCATGGTTCTTCAGAGTCCACAAGAACATTGTCACCAAAGTAAATGTACTCCATTTTTCCTTATACAAATGCAGAAAATGTTTCCCCAACATAGGACTTTCACCTGGAAGCACAAAAATGGCCTAATCTTCAAAAGAAGGTCATTTGTAGCACTTTCTCCATTAATGTTAGGGTGGTCCGTCAAAGCATGGTAAAAGATAAAGTTTCAGATAACCTTGATTAGAACCCCGCATTAGGTTTTGGCATCCATAAGATGATTTATGGAGAAATGTGGAAGGAAAATAAGTTTTTTTTAGAGGTTGCACAAGCTGCTCAAAGTTTCGCAGCTTTGAAAGTGACAACATCATCAGGGCCACACATTGCCATATTCATCATCAAACCTTTATTGCAGACACGAGGTCCAGTTAAAAAAACAACAGCATTCAAGTGTGTCAAAGAAAAATTCTAGGAACTTATGGTCATTTTCCTTGGTGAGGATCCACCTCGAGGAGTTCATTTCCAAGCTCCTGGTGCTCTTCATAGAGCAAGATGGATGGCTAAGGTGATTTACTGCTTTAAGGTGTGGCTGTTCAGAGAGCAGTTCACCTTAAAAGCATCTGAAGAGCGTGGAGTACTGCAGTTTCTTATCTTTGAAGCAAGTCTCTACTCCTGCGAATGATTCCTCAATTCCAGCATTCCTCAATAAGCTGTCACAGTATGAGTTTGAGTTGAATATTTATTTGAGCTAAAGAAGAAGAAAAAAAACAGAAATATATATAACATAAAAAGAAAAAGAAAAGAAAAAAAGAAAAAATAATTACATTACAGCTCGAAAAGGAGTGGGAAGAAGACAAGCTTATTGACTCCCACCCTGTTCATAAATCATAATTCATAAGTATGAAAATTCAGTTGTCAAGAAAACAGCCTCAACAGCGTTCGGCCGGCATCTTTGGTACTTGAGTGAAGAGATGGTTGGCCTGGCATTTTTCGACTCCAAAGTGACACAAGAACAGAAAGAGCTGATGGTTTATGGAAAAGAAATGGAGGGGTTCCACCAAAGCATTGTGATGGCCTTAATCAAGCAGATTATGAAGGGAAGCAGATCAGTGATTTTGTCACCAGCACGATGCGTTTCTTTGAAATTCTGGATCTGTCACAAACATTCTTAAGAATTCCTCCAGCAGACTGGGCTGATGATGCAGACTTTCAAAAGGCATTCCAGGAAAGCTTATTCAACTGTAGCCTAATAAAGAACGAAGAGCAGAAACAGGACTTACTGCAAGTTGTGAGAGAGCACAGGCAGATCTTTTGTGATGCCAATGAAGCCACAGTGATTAGTGAACTTTCTTAGTAACATTTCATGCAACTTTCACTTTGTTTTTGGAGAATAAAACCACAAATTATTATAGTATGTCTTTTTCATTTGGCTCGCTATGTTATAGTATAGGGCAATTTTCAAGTGTCTTGTGCAACCTCTCAATATTAATTAATTTGGACCCAAATAATAGATATAGAAACAATTGCAGGGTTCTAATCTAGGGAATCTTAAAAAAATAATGTTTTGGACCACCCCAATGAATGTATATTTAAAATGAAACTTCAAGGGCCATTTTCTCAAATTGTTGTATTTTTCTCTCACTGCACTGACATCATCTCCCCTAAAGTAGGACCTACTCTCATTTCCATGTCTTGCACTGACCAATAATTTAAACTCATAACGGCCACCTGAACCGAGCACATTTACTCTGCTTTGGCTTTACCCAAATCCAAAAGCTTCTTGAAAAATAGCATCAAAATAGCGACAAAAAAAGAGGTGAAAACGAGGATGAACACACAACAACAAAAAGCGGCAAAACGTGACAATAAAGCGACAAAAAAGCAATGGGAATAAAAGTCAACACGGCCACAACAGAAGGGAAAAGATCTGTTTAAATCAGTTTTGTTGGTCTTAACTTTCAAATGAGACGTTACACTGGCCTAATAGGCTCTCCAGTCAAGACACTTTTAGATTTGGGTAAAGCCGAACTGGAGAAAATGCACTCGATTGAGAGGCTTTTTCAGAAGGATTTTTTTTAATCAATTGGAACAGATGTTATCAGTAAAACCTCTTTATTCAAAGAGTAAAGAAATAATCCAAAATCCCATAAATCCCCCATACATTTCAGTTTTATTATATCCATAATTCAGATGCAGCTAGAGCAACACTGTACTGTTGTCGCCGCTTCAATCACCAATCACTGTGTGACTGATGGACGTCACATGACTTGGCATCAATATGGCGACCCCGAGCAGCAGCTGCTAATCATGGTCTGCATGAAACCAATCAAATCATTCTTATTTCAGTAGTTTACAACACAAGTTTCAGGCTGATATCTCTAAACGGAGAGCACGCTTGTCATTTTTATGTTTTTAAAGGTCCTATATCATGCTAAATTGACTTTTTGGAGCTTTTATGTTTTATGTTTATGTTTATTTGGTTGGGACAGTGCAAGTTAATGAACAAGCCACACCGAATTGTAGCCTTGGGCTAATTTCCATCCGTCGTCCCCCATGCGCACTCTCAAACACACTCTCATTCATCCTGGCCTATTGTACATGTTTTTAGTGGTAGGGGAAACCGGAGTACCCGGAGGAAACCTACGCAGACACGGGGAGAACATGCAAACTCCACACAGAAAGCCCCGGCCTTGGTGGGAATCGAACCCGAACCTTCTAGCTGTGAAGCACGAGCGCTAACCGCTGTACTACCATGCCGCCATGTTGTTATGCTATCCTGCTCTCTGAGCAGCTGCTCCGCCCTCTCCAGGAAAACGACTGAGTTGTGTCACTCTGACGTATTTTACGTCATAGTGTCAAACAGGAAGGGCCAGACCTCTGTAATGTAATGCCTTACGGCCTGATTTAATATATATAAAACAGCTTTTTCATTATTTCTATTGTAAGAAGAAAAAAAAAAGAAAGTTTGCACTGAAAGTTGTGAAGAAGAAGCTCTTTCTAACCTACTCTGGACACCTGTTCTTTTTCTTACCTCACGATAATGTCACGGAGAAATGCACGTTTGGCTGCGAGGAAAGGACTTTATTCAACCTTCCTAAAGAAGAGGCCACTCACCAGAAGTTGGAATTTCTCTCCGGGATTCAGCGACTATCAGCCAGAATAGTGTTTGTCTGTGACCGTCACTTGATGGATGTTTGGTGAACCTCGGCCAGAATCAAAGTGGATTAACTTTTATAACCAACGTGATCCCCGTAATGTCAACACCCGATGAAGCGGCCAGAGCGGTGAGTTAATCAAAACGCATGTTAGCGTGTGTGTTAGCCATTTATGAAACTGTGTTGCACATGTCAACTCCTTATAACTGCATTGTGAAGTAACTTCACTTTTTGCTGTGATATTTACATTTCTACTACTGCTAAAGTTGCATGTACTCGGAGAGAGGGGCGGAGTTAACTGAATCGAAGCGTCTTGTCTTTCGGGTTTGAAAAATACCCTCAGAAAATACTTCTATTTCTCACAAAAATGAGTACTCCATAGTGATAGAGGTACAATATATCATATAAATGCCTATACTTTACTTTGGAATGGCTAAAATAGCATGATACAGCTCCTTTAAAGATCAGGTATGTTTTTGGTGCAATAAAAAATAGTCAGTCCTTTGAGATGGAATCGACTCAACCTTCATTCCTCTGGTGTCGTCTGACAAATTCAGTCACTAAAACTGGGATTCTGTTTTTGCAGTGAACTGTAGCTTTATTTAATTATAGAAAACATATACAGAGCTTGTCATCAGGCGACTTTAGCGATGCTATTTTAAAGTCCTAATTACGCTTCGCAGTGATATTCTCCTGTAATTAAAGTCACCTGCCTCTTCACTCGCGCCAGCATATGCTCTCACATGGAAACTCATTAGTATTAGCACTTACATGAAGGAGCACATTTGGTGCTTTCGTTTTTACTTTACAATAGGCTCATAATTTGCATCAACTTTTTTACCTGGCCTCAGACCGCAGACCGGAGACAGATCTGGTCCAAGGATGTAAACTCCGCACACTATGGGGAGCTGCAGTGTTGGAGAATAGTCAGTGTTTCTACAGGTGGCAGCAAGTCATAATTCATGCTTTTTCATGCCTAAATACTATATTTTTAATGCAACAAATCTGTGCACATTTCATAAGAATTGTAAACATTCAATAAGCGGATTCGGCATTTGACCGAGCGCAAAGCATGCTGGTCCAGGTTAAAGGTCAGGACTACCCAGCTCATATCCCAAACTGTGTACATGACTGAGTGTGATACAGATATTGAATATTTTGAGCGTTGAAAATAGATGTTTTAAAAGAATTTTGAAAGAAACGGGGACACAGTGTTACTGGGGAGAGAAAAAATAACTTGTGGCCCTTGCTAAACCAATAAATAAATAAAAAGAACAGTTTGTAGTCTCGAAGACGGCGTGTACGTCACAGTCACTGATGATTACTATGACAACGGACAGCGCCATTTTAGCGTGTTTCCCGTTGCCTGACATCACAATGGATAAATCAAAAATTACCCTACATTTGGCATGGAAAACAACATGACAAATGGCCCAAATCAGGTATGACATTGAGCAGTCTGACATAGCAACATGTAGCTACCAGTTAAGCGTGGTTTTGGCACAACAGAAAGCAACAGGCCGCAGCAGCGTCACTTGTAACTTCATGTTTTGAGAGGAATTTCCATTTAAGCAGCGATAAAAACGAGAGAAATGACAGTATTACCTCCTGAGCGACAGGGACAGATCAGATCCACATCATGACACCATTTTTTTCAGCCACAAGCTAAACTTTTGTAAACACACTGCGCTCTGACAAAGCAAAAGCACTTCACATGTCAAAGATCTTTACACAGTACGAGCACTCACTATGTCACTAATAAATTACCAAACTTTACCAAAATGTCTAATACAGAGTTAGCACTCACTCTTCCACAAACAAATCTTTGATTTCCTCCGGTGCAGCTGGAGTAAACTTAATAACAACAGTACGTGAGCTCAGGCTCTGGGTCTGCCGCTAAAGGTAAATATCCTATATCTTTCTTGTTGTGCTTTTCTCTTGGTCTAAAAGCTCTAGTTTCTTATTCAGTCATGGTTCAGTCCTGATTTGTAACCGGTGTAGTCTACGTCCGGTTTAGTCCTCAGACCTGCCGCAGACCGCGGCTGTGCCTAAGTTTATCTAGTTATAGCTTTGCTTCGTTTAGTAGCTAAAATTGGCACCGCTTTCCCTGCCAGATGTAGGTATTTCATGATTGATCCATGGCTATGTCACGCAACTGGAAATCACGCTAAAATGGCGCTGTCCGTTGTCATAGTAATCAGTGACTGTGAGGTCTTCGAGAATTAAGTAAATAGACGTATTGGTTACAAATAGCATTACTAGTTAGCTATATGTCAAACTTACACAGTTAATCCATTTGTCACGACGTTCTGGATCTTTTCTTTTAGTAGGAAATTTGATGAGTGCGTATGGCGGCTCACATAAAACGCTGTGAGGTTCCTTTATTGCACTCGTGAATTGGGCAAAACTCTTCCATACACTGATTAAGCCCATGAGGACAGTCGCACTGCAATGGAGAATGAATGTGAACCTGGCATATCGCCGAAAAACCACTTAAAAAGCACCATTATAGTCACTAAATAGCCGGGTGTTTGTTAGGGATTTTTTACACAGCAGTCTTTAGAAACGCCCCGATTACTTTCTGCTCCAGAAATAACCGGATTTAACACAAGAAGGTCAAGCATTGAGGTTTTATTCTTTATCGATAATTTCGGACCGGGTGCTGAGACTGGGCCAGGTGGCGCCGCGCCAGCCTCGGCTCAAAACACACTCACACAGAATACCAAAGTTCTTACAGCCTATATGAACAACATAGCCATGCCCCTTTTCCCCAGTAACTTTCCGCTCCCTTCAGTTAGGAAGTCCTAAACCACCACCCCCTTCCTCCTTCCTGAGAGGGGCTGTAATGCTTCATCACCAAGGGAAGCTTTTGGGATCGTAAAAGTGGTGCGGCTGATAAGAACATCTGTTTTCTTCCCTTAAGCTTCAGTGCCTTAACCAAACAAACAGGAGACCTTTGACATTCGGCCTCCAACATCAACTCAAGGTTTAAGCATAAACCAGCGTTATCTTAACTTACAGGTCAACTTAATTACCACAAAGTCCCTGTTCCTCAGGAAGTCACTTTAACACATGCTTGAGTTCAACAGTTCAATGCATACAAATGGATTTGAGAATATTTTGCAATCACACACATTCATTGCAATCACCAAATGTAAACACTTATGATAATATCACAAATCTCATGACAGTGTTCCACTATGATGGTATGATTTCTACCCTTGGGTAGTTGTGAACTTTGACTTACCACCCATGCGTACTAATAATGCTGATTTGGCTTATTAAACAGGAGAATGAATATAAACAAAACTACTTGTCCAATAATTATTATTTTGGTAATCAATTAAATGCTGATTGAATCGCTTAGCTGTGAAAGGCGCGTGGAAGTTGCTGGGGGAGTTCAAACTTTTCCCACATAAAGCTAAAGTGGCGCCTCTTGAGGACACACTAATAGAGTAACCTTAAAGTGAATGTTTGAAGGAGGCTCTTATTTAGTCGCAGGCAGTGGCGTTCGGTCCACACTCAAACACATAACTGGAGTATTCCGAAATCTTCACTTTGGCCTGAGGTTTTAGAAACCTTCATGTTTAGGGACAGACATCTGCAGTTTGGTGTGGATGATCGGCCAAATTGTAGGAAAAAAAATCTTTGTTTTGTCAGACACCCTGCTACATGTGGACACGGTCTGAAACACCTGATTCATTATATTTTATACTGACATTCTCACACAATTTAACACAGTGGATTTATCATGATATTTAATACCTACATTTGCCCCAAAAAAACTGATTTCATTTGGCAATTTGGGGAATTTCCACTGGTAGCTAGCTGCTAAAGGATAACATTACATGATACTTTACTATTTCACGATGCTTCACAGCTAGAAGGTCCCAGGTTCGATTCCTAAGTCAGACTGAGCCTTTCTGGGCTGATGTGCATGTTTTTCCCGTGCCAACATAATGCTGGGTTTACACATAGGCACGATGCGTTACGAATGGCATTTTTCCGTCATTCGTGACGTTCGTGACATGACTTAACGCATCTCAATGAGATTCTTAATAGAACGCATCAGCTCGTGATGTTCGTGGAGAAAGTTTTTGGCTGTCAAAAAATCTTCCACGAATGTCACGATTCACCCTCTGTTCGTGGAGTTCGCAACAGAGCGTGTCCTTTCGTGATGCGCAGTGGCGCTTCGTAATTCAGCGTGAGAGCATTCGTACAGCATTCGTAGTGCGGAATCACTGTTTCACGCTCAGAATTGATAGAAACACACGCTACGCCGAAAAGTTAATGTTCGTACCTGCACTATGCCAAAGAAAAGTCCCACAAAGTCGGCCAGTCCGCGCTCCAGGCCCGGGACAGCACCTGCTCCTGCCGCTCCTCAGGTGCTGAAGTTGTTTCTCCGGCTTTTCTTGCTGTGGTCGTTCCTCCTGATGTTTGGGAGCCAGTTCCTGCCACCCCTATAGCCGCCCCGCTGGAGAACCCGACTGTTATATATTTGTCCCGAGTTTGTGGAAAAAAGAAAAGGGACAGTAAGAAGTGCGCCTTTCCCGCACTGTTTACTGTCCCTGAATGCATCTCCCACGCTGCCATACGCACTGACCCAAACAACAACGCGTGGTTACAGTAGCTGTAACATGGATAAGTGTTAAGACTTATTTACAACTTTAGACATGAAAAACAAGCGGTGATGAGCGCAGGGCAGGTGGAGACAGACCTGTTGTTCTGGATTATGCCAAAGAAGTTTTGCCAAATGGAACTAATGATCAACCAGACGAGTGAGAATCATGGATAAAGAGGTGAAGAGTTCTACGACAGATCCCCAGAAGATCGAGTGCGCAGTGAGTGTAGTGTTTTTATGCTTAATGTGGAGTAAAGTCAGACTGAATGTGCCGCTGTTGCACAGACTCATTTGGCATAAAGCGCGTGTGTTTATTGCTATAGTTTGTCTTGATAGATTCCGCGTTTGACAGGAGCATGGGACTTAGTTTGGGTTTGATCTAAGTTCAGTTTTTCATAGACTGTGAAAAACGTTGCTATTCTACAGTATATGGACAGTCCCGACGCTCAGCTGGTCTTTGCTTTTGCGTAACCCGATTTGGCAAGAGCCCAATGAGTCAGGTGAGAGCACGGCGAGCCTCTGCTTCGCCTCCAACCCGGTGTGTGCGGCGGGCGGTTTGTCCACATTCGCCCGATTCTTGACAGATTTCTGACAGAACTCGACAATTCCCAATGACCCGTAACAGACCGCAACACCTCGCAATAGCACGCAACAGAGCGCCACAGCCCGCAGCAGAGCGGGACGCATGTTCGTGACCGTGCGTAATAATTCGTGCCATTAATCGTAACGCGTAGTAACAGGTCGCAACAGTTTGTGGCGGTGCGTGAAACCTCTACCCCGAATCATCACATTCGTGATCCTCGCCACGAATATGGATTCGTGGCATTCGTGACTTGTCGTCGTTATGTGTAAACCCAGCATAAGTTTCCTCCTGTTTCCCCTACACCTACAAGCAATAGTTTCCACTCCGGAGGCAGGAATCCCTTGAAAAAGAGATTTTGAAATCTTAGTGGGACTTTCCTACATAAATAAATGTCAAAAAATAAACGCCACTCAAATCTGAGGTGGACTAGATTTTCCCTTTAAGCAAAAGGAACAACAATGGTAACTTATATTCACAATTGGCATATTTCCCCACAATTAATGCATCGGTTTTATATAGCGCTTTTTTGGACACTGAAAGACACTTTACATTGCACTATTCATTCACTCCATACCTGGTGGTAGTAAGCTACTATTGTAGCCACAGCTCCCCTGGGGTAGACTGACGGAAGCGTGGCAACCAGCCATCGGCCCCTCCAACCACACCAACCACTCACTCACTCACTACATTCACCCCAGGCTTCCTGGTGTTACCAAACGGTCTCCCATCCAAGTACCGACCAGGCCCTTCCTGCTTAGCTTCCAAGGTCTGACGGGATTGGGCAGAGCAAAGGCGGTATGGCCATATACAATTGCTACCAAAAGTTCACACGACAAACAGCAACTTGAAGTTTTAAATTACTTGCTTAACACAGGGCTTATCTACCTAAACAAAGAAATAAAAAAAGGCTTTGGGGAAACAGGAATTGAGTCTTGTGAATCTAGTACTAAACGGAGTACTAATGACATTGTTACGGCTCGACAGAGGAAGGACCCAACAAATGGACACTAGACAGAAGGGGAAAAGGTAAAGGTAGGTTTTATTGTCCGGGTAAGTAGGTGGCCGGGGGATGGGGCTGCTGGTTGTGGTAGAGGCGGCAGATCTTCTCAGGTAAAGTAATCCAGGTAGACGGCGGTGGTGAGGAACGTGTGTTGGAGGTAACAATCTGGCAGGAGAGCAGGATTCTTGAATCAGTCTGATTGGAGATTGACTGCAGTTGCTTCCAGGAGACTCCGCCCAAGCATACACACACACACACACAAAAGGGAAGGAGAGCAAGGAATTGTAGGAACAAGCACAGTCACACAGAGGGGTGTGACAGACATGGTCGTAATCAGATTTCCCTCTGAAATCCACATTCTGATTCCTTATGACTCTTTGGCCGATCCAAAGCAGAGAGGTACTTGAGGTTGGTGTGCGACTCTGGATCTGCAGAACTAAATAAAGAACAAAACGCAATGTTAACATTTAGAATGCTCCACTGTTAAAAAATAAATAAAATAAAATAGCATTACACCACAAATTAATCATTGTTTTGATAACTACCTCTCAAAGCTCCTGATGTTTGCTTTATACTGCTTTTCTCCAACGTTGCTGTTACACAACCGTCGGTAGTGGTTCGTTTTGCCCTAGAAATGGTGTCATAGCTTTAGCCAATTTTAGCTCCATGCTTCCTTTTGATTTAGGAATGCTTACAATAGACTTACCAATGTCACTTTAACCTCCCCGAGAGGTTAAAGAGGTGGTCATACCGCCTTTGCTCTGCCCAATCCCGTCAGATCTTGGAAGCCAAGCAGGGAAGGGCCTGGTTAGTACTTGGATGGGAGACCGTTTGGTAACACCAGGAAGCCTAGCAAATGTAGTGAGTGAGTGAATGGTTGGTGGTGGTCGGAGGGGCCGATGGCGCAGACTGGTTGCCTCGCTTCCGTCAGTCTACCCCAGGGCAGCTGTGGCTACAATAGTAGCTTACCACCACCAAGTATGGAGTGAATGAATAATCAGCTGTGAAGCGCTTTGGGTGTCTTGAAAAGCGCTATACAAATCCAAGAGATTATTATTATTATTATTAGAACTTCTGTATCTTTGTTGCCAAAACATGCAGATCTCCACTTGATATTTAACTTTGCCAGGCAAGGCTTATCTTGAATATCATCTGGCGTATGCCATGTGTAGGTTGCATGTGGGTCTGTATAGCTGATCGCAACATGTCTGGATATACTTCCATCTCGTGTTCTGGGTCTACCGCTACTACTTACATACACAGTTAGACAACAATGTAGAAGGTATTTTAAAAAGATGGTTGTTTAGAGGCGGTTGTTAGTCCCCCAGGACTTATACCCGGACGCTGCATTCTTCTTCTTCTGATAGTTTTATGGCAGATGGCACTGAAAGTGCATTACCGCCACCTACTGGATCTGTGAATACTGTTTGTTTTAGCAACTACACGGTAGAGTGAAATAAGACCAAATCAAAACCAATCATTCCCATTTTCCCGTGAATACCCTTCCCTTAAAGTGCTGTCCAATTCTTCCCCACTGATACCATCAACATATCAAAACCTCCTGGCAGCGTCCAGAACCAAATCAATCCTCTCTGATTTCTTCTGAAGTACAACCATCGCAATAAATGCCAAACAATGCTTATTGTCCAACGTAATGAGCTCTTTTTGCTTGTCCTCAGTAACTTTTGTATCCAATCCCTTAAATCTCTTCACAGCTTCTGCATAAGTAATGTTATCATTTATTCTTCTCAAGACATTAATCTGTCCTTCAACTTTTCTTTGAGGACAAGCAGCACGTGCAATGCATTCTGGGATGATGACGTTCTACGATTGTATCAGAGTAGGTCAGGGAGTAGATACTTGATTACTATTGTCATTTTCCCAATTTTACCATTGCAGATCTCCAGACCTGTATTGTGGGATAAATACAGGTGTTCTGATCTTATTTTGTCAATGTAATTCTCTGAGATGGTGGGCAGCCATGATTTTATTGGTGGCGACAATATTAAAAATGATATGCTTAATATTTTGAAGTTGAAGGTGTTTCAAGCAAATTCGGTCATTTTTGTAAGTCCAATTACAATCAAATAAGGATCAGTTTTAACAATGGGAGATTTTCAATTTGTAGATTTCATTCAAAGAACAGTTTAACTCTAGTAACCATAGAGTTAAACAGGCCATCCTGTCCTCCATCTGAAATGATGTCGTCACATAGCGGAACTTGTGGGCCAACGGTATGAGCGCCTTCTTTTTTTGATAGATTCTGATAGCATTCTTGAACTCGCTGTTCTCTTCCGGAAAATCCTTCAAGGTGTGGCAGTAGGACAACAGCTTTGGGCCTTCATCATCTTGCTTCGGACACTGGATCAGGACATCCAACACTTTTCATTTGGACTGCACAACATTGCAATCATTAGCCATCGAACAACAGATGACCCAACAATCTAAACATGACTATATTATTTCTACATTTTAAGTCAGGAGTGCTATATTGTTATAAATAAAGCCAGCTATTTATTCGTATGGCAAGCCATATGGCGAGGTGAAGGTATCTTACATGTGTGAAGAGGTATTGCCACAAACCTCTGCTATTATGCTCGTGAGCCGAAAGGTAGTGGTGCTAACGCAGAGGAGGCAGGCCGTCCGCTTTGAAAGGTTATGAAGACTCTTTATATCTGCTCAAAACTTGGTCTGTAGTGGCTACTAAAACAAGAATAAAGAAACAGGCAAAAAAAGGGTAATAAAGCAATTTCATTATAAATTCTGTGTGCAACGTAGGGGTGTGCATCCCTTCTTTTCTTCTTCTTCCTCTTCTTTGTTGCTCCTCTGCTAAGGAGGAGGAGGAAGAGGCGGAGGACCTGGTTGAGGAGTCGGAGTCCGAGAGGGTAGAGGAGTTACTCCTTGCCCATGGCTGTCAGTAAGCACACAAGTTTCAGTGAAGGACACAGAACTGTTGCAACATGAAAGCCTTCATGCCAAAACTATACAAAATGATCTTCCCCTTTTACTTTCATTATGCTTGAAAATACATCGACAGTGTCATAGGTCCAACGTGTTTCAAATTCATATTAAAAAAAAACAAAGAACAAAACAAAGATTTAAATGGACAGTCATATGGAAAAGTAAGGGTCAGTGGTTGAAGGCTTGATGCATTGTAAAATTAACAATCTTGACACACTGTCCTTCAATCTGTCCTTCAACTTTTCTTTGAGGACAAGCAGCATGTGCAATGCATTCTGGGATGATGACGTTCTACGATTATATCGGAGTAGGTCAGGGAGTAGATACTTGATTACTATTGTCATTTTCCCAATTTTACCATTGCAGATCTCCAGACCTGTATTGTGGGACAAATACAGGTGTTCTGATCTTATTTTGTCAATGTAATTCTCTGAGATGGTGGGCAGCCATGATTGTATTGGTGGCGACAATATTCAAAATGATATGCTTAATATTTTGAAGTTGAAGGTGTTTCAAGCAAATTCGGTCATTTTTGTAAGTCCAATTACAATCCAATAAGGATCAGTTTTAACAATGGGAGATGGAAGAACAGTTTAACTCTAGTAACCATAGCGTTAAACAGGCCATCCTGTCCTCCATCTGAAATGATGTCGTCACATAGCGGAACTTGTGGGCCAACGGTATGAGCGCCTTCTTTTTTTGAAAGATTCTGATAGCATTCTTGAACTCGCTGTTCTCTTCCGGAAAATCCTTTCAAGGTGTGGCAGTAGGACAACAGCTTTGGGCCTTCATCTTGCTTCGGACACTGGATCAGGACATCCAACACTTTCATTTGGACTGCACAACATTGCAATCATTAGCCATCGAACAACAGATGACCCAACAATCTAAACATGACTATATTATTTCTACATTTTAAGTCAGGAGTGCTATATTGTTATAAATAAAGCCAGCTATTTATTCGTATGGCAAGCCATATGGCGAGGTGAAGGTATCTTACATGTGTGAAGAGGTATTGCCACAAACCTCTGCTATTATGCTCGTGAGCCGAAAGGTAGTGGTGCCAACGCAGAGGAGGCAGGCCGTCCGCTTTGAAAGGTTATGAAGACTCTTTTATATCTGCTCAAAACTTGGTCCGTAGTGGCTACTAAAACAAGAATAAGGAAACAGGGAAAAAAAGGGTAATAAAGCAATTTCATTATAAATTCTGTGTGCAACGAGGGGAGTGCATCCCTTCTTTTTCTTCTTCTTCTTCCTCTTCTTTTTTTCTCCTCTGCTGAGGAGGAGGAGGAAGAGGCGGAGGGCCTGCTTGAGGAGTCGGAGTCCAAGAGGGTAGAGGAGTTCGATAACTCCTTGCCCATGGCTGTCAGTAAGCACACAAGTTTCACAAAATTGTTGCAACATGAAAGCCTTCATGCCAAAACTATAGAAAATTATCTTCCCCTTTTACTTTCATTATGCTTGAAAATACATCGACAGTGTCATAGGTCCAACGTGTTTCAAATTCATTCATTTCGTTAAAAAAAAAAAAAACATAAAACAAAACAAAGATTTAAATGGACAGTCATATGGAAAAGTAGGGGTCAGTGGTTGAAGGCTTGATGCATTGTAAAATTAACAATCTTGTCACACTATAATAATGGAATAATAACAATTATATCTCTTTATATTCCCTTTTATGTAAATAATTGCACATATACATACAGTTGATACATACCTTGTGTTCCCTCATCTCTCCTGTATAATGTTCTGGTGTCGATCCTGGAGAGATATACATTTTAGACTATTCATCATCACAGCATCACCCTACATCCTTCACATTTTAGCCATTCTGATAAAATGACTCCCTTTTAATGTCACCTACGGTCACTTCTGGCATATGTTTGCTCTGAGAAAATATTTCTTACCCTTGAAGGGCACTGCTCCCACCGGGTTCTTTGCTTTCTCCCGCAAGTGGTTTCTTTCCTCTAAGGCCTTCTCCTTCTCCTCCTTCAAGGCCTTGATCTGGGCGTGTGCTGTAGGGGCCAACGCTGAAAGCCAAAATACACAATGACACACCAGTTACACATTTCATCTGACATCTTGTCATTCATTTGCATTTTTGACCCAAGGTAACAAATTTTGTTTTGGGCAATAAAACTAAATGTATTAACTGTGTATAAAAAATTATCATAATAACACGCAGTACAAAGTATGCCACTGTCATACTGATCTATAGCCTCACATGAAATATTAGGATGACACATCATTCTCACCTTTAGAACGTGACCCCCTCGGTTTTGGACCTCTTGTCCTCAAATGTAAGAGATTCACTATAAAAGGTTTAACAGGTTTACATTTTACAACGTCATTGAGCACTTTAATTAACATAGCAAATAACACTTACTGTTCTTTCATTAGAACTGGCATAGGTGACGATGGCGGGGATTCCACCAGATCCACTACAAATGAACATCAAAATGCACACACAAAAAAACACACTTTGAATTTGGATACCAATTCAGTACTTTACATTGCAACATGCTAATCCGCTGCTATAGCTATTAGCATTTGTTAGCCGTCGCCATGCTTTAGGCCTAGGTCATGACCATGTGTCCGGTAGGGCTGGGTATTGCCAACCACCTCACGATACGATTCGTATCGCGATACAGGGGCCACGATACGATACATATCACGATACACATGCAGTTCGATACAGAGCCCTAAAGACGATACGTATTGCGATACACTTTAAGTAAAAAAAGAAGCCTTATAAATATACCAAATCATTTTGTTTTGTTTTTTTGCTGTGGGCTAAAAGCATTAAAATACCAGGATATGTCTCTGTATACGCCCTTATTTCATTCAGTCTGATTAATTGGAAACATAAATGAGTCCTGGTGTTTTGAAAAGAGAATTCCTGTCTGAATATGATCTGCTAAGGCTCAGGAGGAAGATCATCTTCTGCTGGCTGCTCCTCTACACTAGGTCACTCTGAAAATAAAGTAGGCTGTATGTAAATCAAAAATTATTCAATTTTCAATTCCAATTATTTTATACTGATACTTTGCATTCATTTTTAATAGTAACAGTATGACTGTGCTGAGCAGCTTTATTATTCAGGACCTTATTCAGGCTTTGAGTAAAAGTTACCTATTCTCTTTTACAGCACTGTGATTATATCTGTGAAAAGCGCTTTATAAATAAACTTTACTTACTTACTTACTAAAGTAATACAAAAACCCTCACCTCTGTCCTCATGCTGCCTTTTTTACTATGGCGTTCTCCCTCTTACAAAAGGGGCACAAACGCAGGACACTTTGCATCTCTCACTCCAGGGACTTTTTAATGTCTTCTGTGTCATCTGTGCACGTAGCAGTGCTACTACTGAAACACTGGGTGTTTTTCACCCACAGTATTTGAAGTCTCACTGAGAGCTCGTTGTTGTTGTTGTTTTTTTTAACCTGTGTTGTTAGTGGTGGTTCGATCTTGTCTTCGACCTTTTAAAATCCGTAGTACTCCAATATTTTTCCTTGAATTTGGATGGGGGCACAGCCAAACGTTTTTTTGAAGTTTGTCTTCCTGCTTTGCGCAGGCTTCTCTACTTCTCCACTTCTCCTAGCATTGTGTGCAGTTTACCGCCACCGCTGGCGGAAATGTGTACTGCACCTTAAGGGAAAGCCCGTTTCGGCAAATTACGATGGATTAAAGCTGTTTAAAAAGAGCCGGATCAAGTATCGATACTACGGCTTCCATATCGATACGTGTATTGTCTAAAAGCCCACAATGATATATTGCTGTATCGATTTTTTGAGAACACCCCTAGTGTCCGGTCTAAATTATCTTTGTCATTTCACTAAATAACGGCAGATAACACAACACACACATATGTACACACAGAAACTATAACCGTTAGAAATATATAACGATAAAACTTCTTCCCCGGGAATAAACAACTTCGTTCAAACTTTCCTCAATAAGGCCAAGGTGTTGCAACTTAACTACCAACATTGGACCCCGTTCTCCCTATTGCAAATTTAGGAACGGGACACTTCGCTTATATTACGTATCAAAAATTGCACTAAAAAGAACGTTTAATTTCTTTGTTTAAGTTCACACAGACCTTCCTCAACATCCATGGTGCACGTGCTTCTGATTCAGGTCCTTCTTCCTTGGGTTCCATGGGGTTAACAATAGTAGAAACAAAGTGTATGTCGACACCTACTGTCCAGAAGTATGCAACAGCTTTTGGAAGAGGTTTATAGGTTTAACCACGGGTAAAATGTTTTGAGTTTCAGATAACAGTTATAATAAACATGTATTTTAGATGGCTGCAGGTGATTTGAACATTTAAAAAAAATGATATTTTTTCTAATAAAGTGTAGTACATCACATTGTACAACCCAACAGAAAACTAATCACAGCAGAGATAGAGAAAATGTATATGCAGTTTATGTGTTTCTATGTTCCTTTCCAACCCAGTGCATCCATTCAATCATTCACAGGGATCTCTTCAGCGATTCTTCTGATAAATTCCCTCTAAATCTATTGATATTAGGGGGGTGTCTTGCCTAGTCTCAGGCGATACGATACGTATCCCGATACACAGGTCGCGATACGATACGATGTATCCTGATTTTGAAGTATTAGATGATTATTGCGATTATTTTTTACTACTTCGGAAACAACTATTCAATTAACTAGTCCACCTTCAGTAGATGTTTATCAGATAGTTAGATAGCTAGCTAGCTAGCTAGCTAGATAGATAGCTAGATAGATAGATAGATAGATAGAATGTATCTAGCCAGGATGAATGATGTGTGAGCGTGAATGTATGGTGGGGGTCAGAGGGACCGTTGGCGTAGATGTGATTGTGACTATGGTGATTATGTAACTTTGAAAGGAAAACAGATTTCTTGGAAACCTAGTAAATTAAACCAACTAAACTGGGGATGCACGTTTTCTGTTAGGGTTTGTTCTGTTTCCCCTCCCCCTTTGTTTGTTTTCTCTGTAGTGCTGCTGGTTGATGGGGGCGTGGCTGGGACCTGCAGCAACAAGGCACACCTGGTCATTGATGAGCCTGATACTAAAGCTCTGTCCAGTCCTCTCCACGCTGCCAGAAAAATTCCGTCATGCTCGGTAGCCAGTGCTGGGTTCTTTGATTCCTAAAAATTTGTTTGATACTTACCTGTTTGCTCCTGTGCTCAGGATCTCCTTGGTGCCTCACAGTGTCCTGGTTCCGTCTGCTCCCAGCCAGCCTCCATCACCTCGGACTATTCATCTTTTTTACAAAAACAAATTCTTTGGGGTCCAACTTGAAAACGTAACATTTTCTAGTATTTCTATAGTTGGAAGTCCTTAGCGATTGTAGCGTTTGTGGTCGGATAAAGACACTTAAAGAGTATTTTCTCGCCGTTTATTACAATCTGTAAAACACAGAAGAAACACGCCATGACCACGCCATTCTCAATGAGGCAAAATCTAATAAGGACCTGCAAGGCCCCCCGAGCTGCCTTCCCCTGCGCGTGTGTGTTCCCAAAGTATCTCCTGACTAAATTATTATTTACATTCCACTTCTTGTATGTCAAATAAAATATGAATTCAGTGCTAATTACAAAAATAAATAGGTGGTGTTTTATAATCCAAATAATCTATTGCCAATTGTCCCACACTCTCCCCTGCAAAATTAATGGCGTCCCGACATTACACAGTCCATAAATGAGTCTTCAACATCAGAGCCATAGCCACAAGAGTGGGAGTCAGTTTATATTAAAGAGGCACCAAACGTCCATTAACAGTCCTTCACATGGAGTACATCTCCCTCTTCCACCATGTTCACCGGAAGACACCACTGGCCAGGTGATATCTAAAGATATGCTCTGTTTCACAGGCAAAGTACCTCCACTGAAAGAAGATTCTTGTACTCTAGACTATGACTCTTCCTACAAGCTAATAAGGCTATTACCAACATAAGAGATATGCTTGTTTTCTATACTCAGGCTGTGTTGTGTCTATTATCAAAATTGCCAATGTGTGGTCTACTGTATAGGCATACGGATAACATTATGCTGAACTCAATGTAGAAATATAGCCGCAAGCGGCGATTATCGGCCCTCGCCGACCGCCCTGCCTAAAGCAAGGGGGCGCTTCGCGCCCTTTTGTCTCCCTCAATCTAAAATTATGGTATTGCTACTGCCTTTATGTTTGTTTTTAACTTTTTTCCCAAGGGTCTTAGTTTTAGGAGTCAATGGGCTCTGAGTCGCCCATTGACTTTTATGGGCTCTGTACAATTACAATGTTGATTTTTGCATTATATATGTATGTGCACGGGACGTGCACGACAAGAGGAGTATGTTAGTGAGTGTTTGAGAGGAGGGGAGCGCTTCGCGCTCGTTTTGTGCGTTTTGTTCGCACTTTGGGGGAGTGCGCTCCGCTTCGCTCCGCGCACTGTTCAATTACAATGTTCGTTTTCTGATACATGTGCACGTGCACGAGGAGAGGAGTGCGTTAGTGCATGTTTGAGAGGAGGCGAGCGCTTCGTGCACTTTGGGGGAGTGGGCTCCGCTTCGCTCCGCGCACTCTATACGATTACAAGAGCCCCTTCGCCAGCCCTGATGGCGCTCGGGCCTAACAAGTGAACAAATAGACTAACACAATAGTGTCACTGCACCTTTTTATGTGTAAGAGAAGGCTGACCTAAAGTGTTGTAGGTAAGTGTCGAGGGTGGCTTTCTATGTCTGAAAGGATATTGTCGTAAGGTGGCTGGCTGGAGCCCAGCATCCTCGTCTGCTTCATCAGATGATGCTGCAGGGCTCTGGTCTGCGGTGGAACTGTCCTGGGCATCGTCCTGTACCTGCTCCTCTGGCTCGGACCTCACGCTGTCATCACCACCCGACGGACCATCAGGAGCAGCTTCGGAGTCGTATCTGTGGAGCTCCTCGTTGATGCTGGTGTCGTGATGTCTAGGGGTTGACTGTGGGCGTAACTCCTCTGCACTTGCTCTCAACTGACTCCTGTTTGGCCTCGAGATGATTGCCTGCCACTCAGCTTCATTTTCAGAATCCTCAGAGCTGTTATCGTCAGACTTATTACGCTTATCTTGTTTTTGCATTTTATTATTCTTTGCAGGTTGTGTGCGTGTAGGTGGAACTGCTTCCTCAATGGGCAGATAGTCGCAGGCAGCAACAGGTTTCTGTGAATGACTCGTGCCTTCCCAAGACCTCTCTCAGGCTTGATCACATATACGGGAGTGTCAGGTTTCTTTTCAACAACCACATGAACTTTCTTCTCCCAGTAAGACCTGAGTTTGCCTGGGCCACCTCGCTCGGAAAAGTTACGCACAAGCTTCCTGGTTGAAGCTCTGCACCATAAGCTTTCCTGTCATAGTATGTTTTGACCTAGCCTGTCCTTTACAGTCACTTTGTGAAGCAATTTTGTATGCCTCGAGCATGCGCTTGTGCCACTTGTCAGCATACTCACTGTGGGATGTGCTTTCTTCATCATCGCCACCAGGGGTCAGGCCAAACATGATGTCAATGGGTAGCCTGGGAATCCTACCAAAGAGCATAAAGTGGGGAGAAAACCCAGTTGCCTCATTTCGCGTACAATTGTACGCATGCACCACTTTGTCCAGTGAGCTTTTCCAGTCAGATTTAGCTGTCTCTGGCAGGCTTCTTAGCATGGAGAGCAATGTGCGGTTAAACCTTTCGACCTGGTCATTCCCGGCAGGATGATATGGAGTCGTATGGGAACCCTGAATGCCACAATATTCCTGGAGCTTGTGAAACAATTTATTTCGAACTCCCTGCCTTGATCGTGGTGCAGCTTAGTAGGGAACCCAAACTTAAGCACATAGTCTCCAAAGAGTTTACTTGCTGCAGTTTTTGCTGACTTGTTGGTGCATGCATAGGCCTGGGCGAATCTTGTAAAATGGTCCATGACCACAAGTATATATTCATAGCCCCCTTTACTTGCCTCTAAGTGCAGAAAGTCAATTGAGACGTGGTCACTATGTTGGTTAACGGTGCTCTAGTTGGTTTGTTGGGGCGCTTACGTTTGAGGCAGCTACATACCTTAGTCACATAGTGGTCAACGTCGTGCCGCATGTGAGGCCAGAAGAATCTTTCACGGATAAGAGTCAGTGTCCTTTCTGGCCCGAGATGACCCATTTCTTCGTGTAGCTCTTTGTAGACGAGTGGGTGGAATATTTTGGGTAGTAGCAGTTGAGAGCTAGTAGCAGTCTTCCTGTAGATAAGTCCATTACTGTCAATATGCAGTCTTTTCTTTTCCTTTTTCAGTGTTGTTAACTCATCATGCTGCCCCCTGCCCTTACTTTGAGGCCACTGTTTTGTTACAATGTAGTGTCTGATTTTGCAAACACTGGATCTTCTTCTTGAGCCTTTTTCAGGTCCTGCTCTGATATGGTGGCTATAGGGGAGGTCACACAGTCACTTTGAGAGCAAGCTGTATTGATAGTGACAGGACACATTAGTATGTACAGCTTGAGTTATGGTGGCTATCACCTCTGGCTCAACCTCTTTGGAGCATGTGAGCATATACTGGTCCATATCAAGAGGCATTCGCGACAGCCCGTCAGCATCCCCATTGCATCTCCCTGGCCGATACTTAATTGTGAACACAAAATCAGCAAGTTCAGCCACCCACCTGTGCATTGTGGCGTTGAGTTTAGCAGATGACAGGACATAGGTTAGGGGATTATTGTCAGTGTAAACGACAAATGATGCTGCATAATAGAGGTACTCCCTAAACCTTTCGCAAATTGCCCATTTCATCGCTAAAAATTCTAATTTACCGGAATGCAAATGGTAGTTCTTTTCCAGTGGAGTCAAGGTCCTAGAGCCGTACCCAATAACTACCAGTTTGCCTTTCTGTCTCTGATAGAGTACTGCTCCAAGACCCTCTTGAGACGCATCGCAGTGCAGCACAAAAGGTCTGTCAAAATCAGGGTAACCTAAAATGGGTGGGTGCAGCAGGTGGTCTATGAGTTCACAAAGCACAGTCTGATGTTTCTCTGTCCAGGTGATGGGCTGACTTAAGGACAACTGATTGGTCTTGTTTTGTTTCTTGACCCTTCTTTTAGTTTCGACTTTTTGTGGGGGAGCCTTGGGTGTGCCTTCAGCTGACAGCAAACTGTAGAGTGGCTTAGCGATGCGTGAGAAATTCTGAATGTAAGGCCGATAGTAGGATATGAACCCTAACATCTTTCTTAGTTCACCCACATTTGTTGGCTTTCGGTCTTTCAGAGCTTGTACAGGTGCTAACTCACTTGCATCCATGGTGTATCCGTCTTTGGACACTATCTTTCCCAAGAATTTTACTTTGTTCTTAAAATCTCACATTTTTTGGAGTTAGTTTGACGCCATGCTGCTGATAACGACGCAGCACTGCTCTCATGTTCTGCAGATGATCATCAAATGTCTTGCTGTGGACAAGATTATCATCCAAGTATGGCTGGCATGTGTCATCTCTCAAACCAGCTAGGCACTCCTCCATGCTGCGCTGGAACACTGCAGGAGCTGAGGAGAGACCAAAGGGAATCCTTACCCACTCATAGAGGCCCCAAGGTGTTATGAATGCAGTGAGCGTCCTGCTTTCTTTCTCCAAGAACCCTTGGTGGTAGGCCTTCCCCTGGTCTAGAACGGAAAACCATGCACTGCCACACAAGCTGTTAAGGATGTCTTGCACACGGGGAATGGGGTGTCTATCTGGTATGGACTTTAGGTTTAGTTGTCTATAATCCACACACAGACGGAGTGTCCCATCCTTCTTGTGGACACATACAAGTGGTGAGGAATAAGGAGAGCGCGACTTTTGTATCCATCCCTATTCAGCAGATCCTCCAAATATTCCTTCACCTCCTTGTGGAGTGGTTTGGGTACTGAGGTGTATGTATGGGTGACAGGGGTAGTGTCTTTATGCCTAATTTTTAGCTTTAATGATGGGATACTTCCAACATCTTGATCTCCTTTAGAAAAGGCATGACACTCCTCTCTTAGCACTGCCCATACCTTGTTCTGCTGCTCCGGTGTCAGATGGTCAAGAGCCACAGGTGGATCCCAGAGTTCTTCTTTTTGTTGTTGGTGACTTTGTGCATTGTCTGTCTCAGGGGATACACTGTCATGTTTATTTTCAGCACTAGGTGAGTGAGCTTCATTTCCCTGTTCTGTCTGCAGAGGTTGTGCACTTGCTGGATAGACGCTTTAACCTGTTGGAGCTGGCCTAATACAGTACGTGCTGTCAAAGTAATACTGCGACTCTCATTGGTAACTGGCACTGATACTTTTGACCAGCCCCCCTGATGTAGACTTGTCACTGCCTCAGTTAAAGTCAGTCCATCTGGCCACTTTGAGCTATCTACAGGTTCAAACAAGGCGTTTTGTCCTTCTGCCCAGGAGTATTTGCGGACACTACACTTCACCAGCTGAGTTTGACCTGGCGGGATAGTTACTCTCGGTTGCCCTACTCTCACTAGGCCCTCCCTCCTGTCTTCATCACTTTTCTTTACCAACTGAATGAAAATCTCAGTCTTTGAGCAGTCAAGTGAAAATGCCTCTTGCACTGATGCTGAGGTAAACTCTGGATATTGCTCCATCCCCCTTTTGACTAACAGTTCAATAACATTATAGCCGATTATTGGCGGGTCAGCAACACTTGGCTCACTTGAGATTAACACTGGGGCGAGCAGTTCTTGTGAGCCTTGGTTGGAGGTATTTAGCTTGAACTTTAGCTCTGCCCAACCTGAGAAGGGAATGACTGTTTGGTTTGCTGCCTTACCAATGAGTGTTTCATCTTCATCCAGAAGTTCTTCTAGGCTTCGTGTTTCAATATGTGGGAGGTAAGTACTAGCCAGCTTTCATTTATTATGGTTACTTGCGAACCAGTGCCCATAATGCTTTTGTTGGTACGCCCTCAAAACAACAGTCCACTAGACACTTCTTTCCGATGAGAGCATTCAGCTTGGCTCGGCAACGGGATGTCACTGGATTAGTGTAGGTGGCACTCACACCCTGATGTGCACTGTTACTGTTTTGTAACTGAGCTTCAAGCAGCCTTATTCTTTCTAACAGTAGTTCTTGCACCTTACTGTCTGACTCAGAGGATTTTCTAGATGTTGGTGCCTTGTGGGGTTTGACATGTACCGTCTCTGGCCTGTTGCTTGCCCCTCGAGATCCTCTGCATCCCCTTGCAAAGTGTCCTGATGATCCACACTTGAAACAGTGTTCACATTGATCACTCTGTCCACTCTTTTCACATGCTGTGCATGCTCTGCGTTGAGTGCGTTTTGGACCAGGAGTAGAGCGTTGCTGGCGGCCCTGCAGACTTTTCTTGATGTCCGCCATTTCCTCTCTAGAGTAACTGTCTCATACAACTCCGTGTCTCTCGAGCTGGGAGGTGCTGAGTTTTTACGAGTCTTTGGTCTAACAGTGTCAGTTTGGTCCTGCACCCCCACTGTCATTTCAGAAACGGAGTTATCCTGAGTCAAACCCCTGTCTGTAGCTCGTTAATTTTTGGAGCTTTACTTGCAGCATTTTTGCGCTGTTTTGACTGGCGTTCTGACTCTACACTCGCAGCTTCATTTAGCTTATGAATGAGGGTCTCATCTTTTACTTTAGTATCATCCAAATAAGGCTTAAGCTGGAACTTGATATGATCACTCAGAAGTCCTGTGCTGACTGACCTCAAAAACTTCCTTTGTATCATATCTGGACTGTACTGATCATCTGAGCCTGTTTCTTTAGCAGCGAGGAGAAGTCTCTCTTTTAATTCTATGGCTCTGAATAGGAAGTTTTGTGGAGATTCACGACTGTCCTGAGTGACGTTCACTAACTTGTGATATAAGTCCATAGAGCTGTCTTCTTTAAAGTGCCCCTTTAATATGGTCTTTAACTGGGATAAAGTGAGGTCACTTTTGACTTCAAGCATGTCACGTAGACTTAAGCCTGGGATGATGGCTTTTACTACAGCTTCTACCACCTCATCTTCACTATGGCCCTTCATCAAACCTCTCTCTATTTGGTGCATTAAATTTGTGAAGGAGAGCTTATCTTTTTGTCCTCTTTCCCCAATCTGTCCACTTATCTTGAATTCTCTTCTTATTGTTACTTCTTGTAACCTGTTTGTGGGCAGACCGGTGCTTGTGTGGACTGAGGGCACATTTTGTAGTGAAGTTATGCTTACTCTGTCGCTCTGCTTTTGTGTTTCATTTACAGGTGCTTCTTTCTCACGTTCGTTTTGGGCAGTCTTTGTGTCATCTGCATTTGTGCTAGATAGAATTAGCAAAGAGACCAAATATTGCTTTGCCACGTCATCTTCTTCGTTTTCAATTGCATTATCTGATGACTCCATAATTTTTTGAATAATTGCCCGCCTGGTCGCCGCCTTCCCATACTCGACTTTGGCCTGCTCGCACACCTCCTTGAGCTCATCCAGCTTCAGAGCCCAGAGCTGCTCCGTGTACTCTTCGAGGCTCATCTTGCTCGTTCTGCGTGCCGCGCCTCCGTCGTGAATGTGCGTGACCGTCAGCGGAGTTTTTCGTTGACTTGCCGCAACCGCCGGAGAAAACACTCTCAGAAGGCTAAATCCATCCCGGACGAGCCCCCAAATGTAGCGTTTGTGGTCGGATAAAGACACTTAAAGAGTATTTTCTCGCCGTTTATTACAATCTGTAAAACACAGAAGAAACACGCCATGACCACGCCATTCTCAATGAGGCAAAATCTAATAAGGACCTGCAAGGCCCCCCCGAGCTGCCTTCCCCTGCGCGTGTGCGTTCCCAAAGTATCTCCTGACTAAAATTATTATTTACATTCCACTTCTTGTATGTCAAATAAAATATGAATTCAGTGCTAATTACAAAAATAAATAGGTGGTGTTTTATAATCCAAATAATCTATTACCAATTGTCCCACACGATCAGTAATAACTGTTAAAATATACAATCGCTTAGACGGGGCATTTAAAACCTTATCTACTCCACAACGGGTGTCACACGTAGATCAGGGACATAATGACAACACGGGCATCACTGTGACTATAGAGCTCATCTCTTTGAAATCTTTTGTTAGCAGTAGCACACAAACCAAGCAGAGAAGGAAACTAAATACAGCAGGCTCTTTTTAAACTTGTGTCTTCGTACTGCAGTGGCGAGACAAGTTTAACACGAGCCTGCTGTATTTAGTTTTCCCTTGGGTTCGTTTAATTCCGTAATAAAATGCTACGAAGAGAAATCCTCTCTGAACGAAGCGGCGACACAATCGGCAACATATGCACACAGCTGGTGCTCTCGTAATAATCCAGGTCTTTGTCTTTGCTGTAAAAGTTAAAGTGAAGTCAAATGTAGAGTTTTAAAAGAGTCCGGAGCGTCTCATAGCTCTTCTTCATGGTAAACTCGTCCTGTGTTTCTCTAACTCTCACTAGATTCTATTGTTACTCAAGCGAGCTGCGCGGTGTGCTGCCATCTAGCAGGCAGGAGTAAAAAGTGCAGAACCAAAGAGAGACACTGCAATGAATATTTCCCCCAAAATAGATGTTTAAATATCGATACGGCCGCTTTTTGGATCGATAAGAGAATCGTGCGACGTAATATCGCGATATATCCGCGGATCGATATTTTTCAACATAGATGTCCTTTTTGTAGGACCACCATGCTCGTTCAATGTGTTGAGTAAAAAAACACTGATGGTTTACCTGATAATGGATAAACCCATATTAAGGCAGAGTGTTGTATGCTCTCCATGAGTCACTTAAAATTTGTCTCCTAGGACAACATATTTCCTAATTATGGGAAGTAATCTCCTTCTAGACCTCCTCTGAATAAGTTTAAGAACAGGTGTCTACTTGCTCCGCAGATCTCGAGCATTCCAAACACCCAGGAATGTCTTCTCCATGTTCTTCCATACGCCCATGGTTGTACTGTAAAAAATTTATGTGATAGCTCAGCACCATCAATTGCTCTTTGAATACCTTTACTACACCTTGACACGTAGTTAGACGCTGTAGACTGTTGTTGCACGTTGTACTACCTTACAAATTGTTCCCCCTTGTTACACATTGTAAGAGTACCTGTACTTACATGTGTAATTACTTTCTTGTTACCCGTACTTGCGGGCTGTATTCTAAAGTGTTACCCATTCAGACCTATGGAGCTAAACTAAACAGAATTTTCCCAACAAAATCATGGAACACAAATGTGTTAAACTCGTACATAAAAGTCTCAAAGGGGGACGAGCATATTGCTCGTCAATATTACGGATCAGATTTCAATATTAGAATGTTTCAGAAACACAGAGGACGAAAGGGGCAATGTTCAGCAGTTCCATTGTGCGTCTTTGATGCTCCCGAGTCCCGCTCCATGGCTTATCTTCGCCTCTGTCTATCGTGTATCTATCCAAGTCACTGCGCTCTCAGCTGCGACGTTAGCGTGTGCCATGTTGGCCTTAGCGCCAGTAAAAGGCGACATACAAAGTTCCACCACGTAGTGTTGCACATGTAGCTGCGCTTTAGAGAGAGCCAGAGTTAATGTCACTACTATACATTTCCAACCAACAACAGTTAAACACCTTTTACAGACAATTGTTCAATGTAAAAGATTAAAACAGGCTTCACAAATTCACTCAAGTAAATGTTAATTTTACAAATGTACTCAGAATGCAGTGCTTTGATCATATTCTGGACATGTCTGTACATTTCAACAACAATCTCAGGTTTTGGTCCTGTGCGAAAAGGCCACATAAAAAGCAGAAGTCGGGGGATCTTTTTTTAATTACATGGGGTCCCCAGATAATGCTTATCCCGTGCAAATAGGGCTTTACTCTATCAGAAGTCAGGTCAGCCACTCGCTCAATGTGCCCCAGGGCAGAACGTTCTCACCACCACTTAGTTTGACAAACATAGTTCATTTTTCTTATTTCCATTCATCTTCTATGGCTGACAGACGAACTAGGCCTTCAAATTGCTGACAATTCCAATGACAACGCAAAATGTGTGGTTTGAATAATGGCATTTTGGGGAAAGCGAGAAACGACAATTGCATTTGAGCATAACAAGGTGTTATTTTGCTTAATGTCACAAACATCACTTTTACCAGAGGCCTACTTTCTAGTTATTTTGTTAAAAACAATTTTGTGAAGAAACTGCAAAGTGTTTCCGAGCAATTTTCCAAAGAGTGCCGGAGTCAAAAATAGATGTACTTAGCAGTTCGGATAATGGCTGTAGTCTAGACTTCTTTCCCCTAGCAAACTTGTGAAACGTGTCGACTGTTAATACCCAGGTCTAAGATGATTTGCAAAGGCATGTCTCATGAATACGTTAAAGGTTTAGCTTAGGCTACTTTAAGTATGGGTTTCTCACAAAACAAATGAAAAGTCCTTAAGGCGAGACACTGCAGGTGAAAAGGGGAAAAAAAATAAATGTAGAGATATCAATTTGAAACTTTTGATGAACATTACTGACATAAATATGAGAAAAAAATGTATTGCATGTTTTCTGTGATTTTATTTAATTTTTTTGATGAAAATGGCCCAAATTGCCTATATTTTGGGCAACAAAATAAAAATAATGGATTGAGCCAGATTAAAATGTATGGTTTCATTTTATTGACATATTAGTCAAAAAGATTTTTTTTCAGAGGGGATTTTGGATATATTGTTTAGTTTTTCAATGAACTAATCATAAGTGAAAAAATCTGTAAAAACTAAAATTCCGCCTTGTTTTTTGGGTTCAAAGCTGAATAAATCAGGAATGAGATATTAACAAATCCCTCTGAAAAACCCTTCAAAATCTTGTTAAGTCCAAGACTGTAAAGTTTGGAGTCTGTATGAGCGACTATAAGGGCTCACCCGCTGCCCGAGTGGGGTAAATGGTAAATGGTCTCAACTTATATAGCGCTTTTCCACCTACGTTAGCTAGGCAAGTTGAGTGAAGCGTCTTGCCCAAGGACACAACGACAGTGTGCACCTTCAGGAGGCGGGATCGAACCCCTGACCTTCCGATCATGAGACGACCCGCTCTACCATCTGCGTCTTGTAGGAGGAAAAATACCATATTTGGGTGATAGCGTCATCACGGGACCCTTCACAGGACACGTGGATGTAAAATCTGTCAATATTTGTGAATGAATAAACGCGGAAAAGACGGTCTTTCGACGCCGCAGCTGCTACTTCCGGGTTACCTCGCGTCACAGGCGGACAACTCATCATAAAATAAGCATCATGCAGGGTGAGTTTTGTCATTTTTATACTCTGACACTTCACACAATGCTTATGTGTGAGTGGTTGGTGGTGGTCGGAGGGACCGTTGGCGCAGATGTGAGCAGCCTCGCTTCTGTCAGTCTACCCCAGGGGAAACTGTGGCTACAAAATGTAGTTTAAATCAGCATGGAGTGAATGACCCCCTCCCTTTCATGTGTGAAGCGCTTTGGGTGTGACTAGTGTCATATAAAAAGCGCTATACAAATAAGATTCCCAAGTAATTTTTTGTAGATTCCGTTTAGGTTGAGTTTGGTAAGGACTGCTTTTGACTTGACTGTACTTTTATTCAAGGGACAATGCACTGAGACATTAAGCTCATAGAGACAGAGAAGTACAGCAGCTGGTTAGAGCCCAGTAGCCAGTTTTCGTCCATTTCCCTGGTAACAAACGTGAATCAATCCAATTAGACTCGTTTCACGACGTATAACAGGTGTAACTCTGTTACACTCAATTAAAAATAAAAAAAACAAGTGAAACGATTGAAGGAGAACACACTAAAACCTAGTTTGTAAAACTATAAATAACAATAAAATAATGTAGATTGAAGGATTAAATAAGACACAGAGGACCACACACTTAAGACAAGGCTGAAACCCTCCAACTGGGGGCTGTTCCGACGTGAGGGGCAGAGCGTTACACGGAGAAGGCTCTGCCAGCAACTTCTCGTAGCGTCAGGTAAAGGCTGCTTCACTTTGATTTCAAACTTTGTTTTGTTTGACAAAAAGAGTTGTCCATAATGTGGTAAAGGTAAAGCCTCATCGTTTCCTGATAAGTCCATACGTGATTCCACAGCCGTCATAGGCGTTATAGTAGCAAAACAAACATGTGCTATTTCTCCTGTAAACTCCCGGTCACGTGACGAGCGCCTCATGCGGCGTCTTTTTAATGTGTGACAGCAAATTTAGACTGAAAAAAGCTTTTTTAGCCATGTTAAGATGTATTCATAAAACCTTTGTATTTTTACTTTTGGTTTATAATTGATATGTGTGAAACAGGTCTCTCTTGTAAATGAGACATTGGGTCAGATCTTGTGCTGGCGCACGGAGGGGCGCAGGCTCCTAGCAAATTATTTTCGGTGGCAGAGCTATGTGCTTTGTACCTTCGCCACTTGTGAGAGGGCGTCGCAAGAGGAGGTGACTGCTCTGATGGAGCACCGCTGACATTCATTTCCTCGTTTACATCGCGCTGCCTTGTGTTCTTCCTTAAGCCTTAGGCTCTCACAGGTCAAACTAAAAACTTTATTTACCCCATCATGAGCTAAACAATGTTCATGTCTCTCTCTCTCAGAAGTGACAGGAAGTCACTTCTTGGGTGGCGACAGACAGACAGACAGACAGACAGACAGTAAATAGCGCTATAGCCTGCGTTTGAATTAAACTGATCAAGTTTATGTTAAACTGATCGTTAACGTTAAACTGATCAAGTTTGCGGACGACACCACCCTCATCGGGCTCATCTCGGACGGTGATGAGTCCGCCTACAGGAGAGAGGTGGACCGGCTGGCGTCCTGGTGCAGCCACAACAACCTGGAGCTGAACGCCCAGAAGACAGTGGAGATGATCGTGGACTTCAGGAAAGACACAGCCCCACCGTCCCCCCTCGCCCTGACAGACTCTCCCACCCATCTCCATCGTGGACTCCTTCTGTTTCCTGACAGGACCTCAGAGGATTTTCTTCCTGCGGCAGCTGAGGAAACTTAAGCTGCCGACCAAGATGCTGGTGCAGTTCTACACAGCCATCATCAAGTCCATCCTCACCTCCTCCATCACTGTGTGGTTCCCCGGCGCTACAGACCGGGACAAGCATCGACTGCAGCGCATTGTGCGTGCTGCTGAGAAGGTGATTGGCTGTGCGCTCCCATCTCTCCAGAACCTGTTCACCCCTCTCACCCCTGACATAGACTATTCACCCCTCTGCCCTCAGGCAGGAGGCTACGGTCTATCCAGACCCATACCTCCGCACTTGAACAGTTTTTTCCCCTCTGCCATCAGACTCATGAACAATAGGCCAGGATGAATGAGAGTGTAGTTGAGAGTGCGCATGGGGGACAACTGATGCAAATTAGCCCAAGGCTACACTGTGGCTTGTTTACATGCATGAGACCCATGTATGTTCATTAACATGCACTGTCCCGACCAAATAAACAATAACAAAACCCAATAACTTAGTCACAGACTCATGGATGTAATCTGCCCTGTACCACTGTGTGGTGTTTCCACACTTAGATCTGCTGCTATCACTTTACTTTATACTCATACACATCTGTAAATATAATCCCGCTGCTGTTCTATGTCAATTGTTGTCGTCTTACCATATTTTACTTTTTATTTTGTATCTTATTTATTTAATATTTTTTGTGCATGCCCCCTAAAGCCTTATAGTTTCAAGTTTTATAGCTTATTTTTATCTAAATTCTGTGTTTTATGTTGCACGTCTGCACCAAGACAAATTCCTAGTTTGTGAACCTGTTCTCAAACAATGGCAATAAAAACTATTCTGATTCTATTCTGATTCACCAATGACACATTATGTTGATTTACAGTAAAAAGACATCTGAAAAATGATTTGGCGTTTGGCCCTAATACATCCACAACTCTGCTCAGACAGAGAGTGTATGTTTACCTTACTGGGTAACACTTTATAATGAGGTTACATGAAGTCATGCATGAATAATATGAAATTATGCATGAATTTATGAAATACAGTGGTCCCTCGCTATAACGCGGTTCACTTTTCGCGGCCTCGCTCTTTCGTGGATTTATTTTAGCACAATTGTGTATGCTTATTTACAGCGGTTGAACGCCATACGCGCATTGTATTCTGCGTCTGATTGGCTAGTTGCAGAGTGAGCCTCTCTCGTTGCATAGAGGATCTTTGTGTGTCCCGTCAACACATCAGCGCACACACTACACAGCTCAGAGTCACAGCAGCACAGGCCGGGCATGAGCGGGTCCGACTCCGCGTTCACTTTCTCTGAACTTTTCTGCAAAATAAACACCGCTAGCATGTGGTGCTTGTCTCAGCAAAACACTCGCCTTCTGAAGCCTGAAACTGTGACGATAAAACTGTGGTCGTAGCTACGATTGTCTCTTAGTTTGAACAGTTGCACAGCGGAGACGAGATCAGCTCACGATGTTACCATCCCCACGTCTGTAATGTGAATCTAAAAATATTATTAGACAAATAAAATCACACAGTGACACCAGGCATAAGGAGAACCCGTGAACTAGTGATAATTAGTGTATAAAGAGTGTGGTGAGGGGTTTTACTGCCTTAAAACATATATAATAATTGTAAAAAATAAAGCTATCTACTTCGCGGATTTCGTTTATTGCGGGTTATTTTTAGAACATAACCCCCGCGATAAACGAGGGACCACTGTATTCATGCATGAGGATATCATGACTCATCATGAGTTAACATGACTTCATGTTCTTTCATAGATGACTTCATGCAGGAATTCATTAAGTACCTACTACAATGAATTCATGAGAAAATCTTGATAATATATCATGATCTTAGAATCATGATGATTCACTAAAACATTTAAATGTTTTAACAAAAACATTAACTAATCATAATTATAAAGTGTATGCATGAATATCATGATTTATCATGATTTTAAAAAATTAATGTTTGCAAGATTTACCTTACTACAACATTTACTGCTGTAATGAACTCATCATTAGCTAATCCTTAGTTTGATTGATTGATTTTTTATTTCGAGCTACACACAACACGGCACAAAAGCCAGAAAAAATATAATAAATAGTTCATAGTTCAACAAATAGTTCATTCATAAATCCATGATGATTGTGTCCCCTTTACTAAAGTGATGCACTTTTATGCTTTGGACAATAATCAAGAACAAAACAAACACAAACTTCACAGATATTATAATGAACTGTCCACAATTCAATGGTTTAAATTAAGTTAATGTTTTGTGGTCCATTAAATTTCACTTACATCAACATAAACACTGCCTATTGCTTACATTTATGCTTGACGTAAAAAAAAAAAACTTATATCAAGACTTATTCATGATGTAAATAAGTAAAAGATATAGCACTTTTTTTACTCTTGCACACATTTGTCCAAAGCATAAAAGTGCATCACTTTAGTAAAGGGGACGCAATCATCATGAATTTATGAATGAACTAAGGATTAGCTAATCGGGGGATCACGTGATGCGCGCAACTGAATAGTCGCAAACTTTTGGTCTCCTCTCTGGATCGATGTAAAACCATTATTTGAGGAAACGGACTGCCGTGTTAATTGGTTAAACTGCTGCAGTAAGTCTCAACATGTCTCTGGATAACTTTTTTACATCTGCTGCCTCGACCAAAAAGAAGAGAACATCTCGAAAAGGTGCCGTCAATGCTAACAGCTCTTTAGCTAACCAAGATGGCCAAGACGGTGCTGAGAGCGAAGACATAGAGCAGGGGCCGGTGAGTGATGTGGAAGAAGCATATTCTCTAAGAGAAGATGCTATAGTGGAACGAGTTACAAAGAATATTGGAGAGATGCTGGACAAAAAAGTCGCTGCCATTCTTAAACCAGTGACCGAGCTGTCGGGGAAGTTTGACGACATGGCGCAGAGGATGGCCACTGTTGAACAGCGCATTTCTGATCTGGAGGATGTATCGGCAGGAAGCACACCTAGAATTGATAACATGGAGGAGGCTCTCAAGAAAGCACTGGAAAGATTTGACAGTTTTGAGAATCAAAGTAGACGCCAAAATGTCAGGATTACTGGCTTGAAGGAAGGCATCGAGGACAGGGACCCGGTATCATTTTTCGAGGGGTGGATTCCAAAAGTTCTGGCAATACCACTGGCACGGTTGAAAATCGAGAGAGCCCATCGCACGGGACCTCCTGTGGGGCGAAACGGCAGAGACGGCCCGCGTGCAGTCCTGGTGAGATTGCACAATTACACCGACAAACAGAAGATTCTCAACGCCGCAAGAGAGAGAGGTGAAATCAAGGTGGAGGGCCGAAGAATATCCTTCTACCAGGACTTTTCCGCAGAAGTTATTAGAAAGAGGCAGACGTCTGCAAATGTCCGGCGGCAACTACGAGAAGCTGGCATTAAGTATGCATTTGTGTACCCCGCTGTGATTAAGATCCTCAACCAGGATGGATCGACCACATCTCTTTCCAACATGGAAGAAATCAACGACTTTATTAAAACAATTCCTAAGTGACAATCCATTCAAGCAGCTGACGAATATGGGCCAGAGTGCATGACGTCAACAGACTGAACAGTGAAGGCACCGCATCAGATGCGTACATGGCTGGTATACACGCTGACAATGTTATCGTTCTCAAGTGAATTCTCTTTACCCTGATATAGATGGTTATAGAACAGTAATATAATATAGAATGATTATTTTTGATGTAACCACTTTTGATTGTAATTGTAAGGTTTGTTTAGACTCACGGCAGCTCAATATTCATGCCCAGAGCTGGTAGGACTTAAAAGCTCCTTTTATTTGGGTATCCGCCGAACCCCCACCTGCTATACTCTATCTTTTTAGAGTATGACGAGTTTAGTATTATTATTATTGTTTTGGTTTGTTTCTTCAGGTTTTGAATTTTTTTTTCTGTGGTTCTTTTGTTGAAGGTTAGTCCAAGCTTTGTGTTTTGTTATTGCTTGGAACCATTTTTGTTTGTTTTTCAGCACCAAATACAAAGACGGGCATGTATCAGCTTACATTTGTTTTTATACACAGCAAGTAACTCTATATTGACATTCTTTAAAGGTCCTATATCATGCAAATCGACTTTTTGGAGCTTTTAGCCATGTTGTTATGCTATTTCCTTATCAAAAACACCCCCAGAGCGGTTTTTGGCTTCATTCACACAGTTCTAAGTAATCCTCCTGAATCCTGCTCTCTGAGCAGCTGCTCTGCCCTCTCCTGGTAAACCACTGAGCTGTTCCTTGTGCTCTACGTCTGTAATGTAATGCCTTACGGCCTGGTTTTAATTTATAAAACAGCTTTTTTTGTGTTGTTGTAAAAGAGCAATAAAAATAAATTAAAAAAAACAAAAAACTCTCCGTCTCCGACCGTCTGTGCTGTCCCAAGACAGTAAGCATACGCTCCCGCGGCCGGAGGGTGCATTGCTTGTGAAGACCATAGACTGTTAAAAAGAATAGACAGCTCCTCCTCACTCCTCCCCGTTTACCATAATGACCACTTTCGAGGGGAAATCATGGCGGATTTACAGACTCCTCCTCCCCAGCTCTGACGAAGCATGTTCCTAATAAGGGCAAAAGGCGGGATCTCACTGTAAACTCGGCCCTTGCGTGACGTGTAGCTCGCGCAGCTCCAATGCAACAGTCCGACCTCCGTTAAGTAGGAGATTAAAAAAAATATATTTCGAAAACCAGCCTGGTTTCTATTTTTTGACTAACCCAGCGTTATCTCAGGAGGAATATGTAGCCATATTAAGTGTTGAAAAAATTGAAACCAGGCATTAAAGTTGTTTTTAACGTGTCTAAAGTCCAATGCTTTTCAATGGGGCCTAGCGGCCAAATGGAGGTACTACAGCAATGGAAGAGCAATGGCGGCCTCCAGTGTTTGCGGTCACAAAGCAGAGCAGCCAGCGGCCATTGGTGAAGACGGAGCTCTTTCTAACCTACTCTGGACACCGCCTGTTCATTTTGCTTACGATAATGTCACGGATGCGCATTTGGCTCTATTAGATCCATGTTTTGGCTACGAGAGGAACAGGACTATTCAACCTTCCTAAAGAAGAGTGCACTCGCCAGAAGTTGGAATTTCTTTCTGGGATTCAGCGACTTTATCAACCAACCTGATGGATGCTTGGTGAACCTTGGCCAGAATCAAAGTGGATTCACTTTTATAACCAACACATTCTCATAACCCGATGGGGAGGCCAGACTGAGCGGTGAGTCAATCAAAACGCGTGTTAGCGTGTGTGTTAGCGTGTGTGTTAGCGTGTGTGTTAGCATGTATGTTAGCGTGTGTGTTAGCATGTGTGTTAGCAATTTATGAAACTGTGTTGCACATGTCAACTCCTTATAACTGCATTATGTGAAGTAACTTCACTTTTTGCAGCGATGTTATATATAATGTATATTTATAATACTGTGAATGTGGACTGAGCGGAGAGAGGGCGGAGTTAACTGAATCGAAGCGTCTTGGCTTCCGGGTAGGGAAAATACCCCCCAAAATACTTGTATTTGTCTCAAAAATGAGTACTCCATAGTGATAGAGGTACAATATATCATATGAATGCCTATACTTTACTTTGGAATGGCTAAAATAGCATGATACAGAACCTTTAAATGAGTATTAAGGTTTGCACATGGAATGTTAAAGGTTCTAACAAGCCAGTGAAAAGGAAAGCTATTTTAAATAGTTTAAAAAAGGACAGGACTCAAGTAGCGTTTTTACAAGAAACACATCTCACGGATGAGGAACATAAAAATATGTGAGGGAGTGGGTCGGTCAAGCTTATTTCTCTTCATTTGCGACAAACAAAAGGGGAGTCATAATTTTAATACATAAACAGCTTCCATTTACAGTTATAGACACATATAAGGACACGGATGGTCGAATTATTTTAATCAAAGGTACTCTTTATGGAGAAAATATTTTGCTCGGTAATGTTTATGGTCCAAATGTAAATGATGAGGACTTTTTTGCAGAACTTCTTAACCAAATTGCAGAGATGAATTGCCCGAACGTTCTTATAGGAGGTGATTTCAATTGCTCGTTATGTCCTCTTATGGACAGGTGCCCCCCCCAAATACTCAGTCTAAAAATGCCAAGGCAGTCAATAATATCTTAGAGGAATTAGATTTAATGGATGTATGGAGGCATCTCAATCCTTCATTGAAAAGCTTTACATTCCACTCCTTGCCACACTCTACAATGACGCGCATCGATTACATATTTATGTCAAGCCAGTTGGTCCATCTAGTCGAAAAGGCAGAGATAGGGATTATAGCACTCTCTGATCATGCTCCGGTTAGTCTGGTGATGCAACCTCCCAGACCGCTAGATCGTTCGATCTGCTGGAGGCTGAACAGATTTCTGCTTTTAAATGAAGACTTTATCAAAATGCTAGAAGAGCAGACGGATCTTTATTTAAATATTAATGACAACGCCGATGCTGATCCCAGAATTGTATGGGATGCCTATAAAGCATACATGTGTGGGATAATAATATCATACTCAAGTAGAAAGAAGAAAGAGCGCTTAGTAGAACAAACTAAAATGGAAAATGAAATAAAAAGACTTGAAGAGGAATATTATGTATCCAAATCTGACGATGTTCTAGAGGCTTTAAAATTAGCTAGAACCTCGCTGAACAACATAATAAAAAAAAAGAAAGCGGAAAAGGACATCCTATTTGCGCAACCGAGACTTTTGAATTTGGCAACAAATCAAATAAACTTTTGGCAAGATTGGCAAAAAATTCCTCTAGCACAAATTGTATATCTGCAATAAAAGACGAAAATGGTTGTTGTCACATGGACAACAAACATATAAACGATGTTTCAAGTTATGTTATGAAAAACTATACAGCTCTGAAGTAAGTAATGATGCACTAAAAGCTGGGTTTTTGAACAGTTTAAACATGCCTCAGTTGACTACAGAACAAGCAGATTTATTAGACGGGCCGATAACAATACCAGAAATTGAAAAAGCCATCTCTTCACTCCAATCTGGTAAATGTCCAGGTGCTGATGGATATCCTGTTGAATTTTTAAGATACTAAAAGGCAAAATTAGTAAGTTGCTACAAAGAGTTTTTAATACATCATTTGAACATCTTAAACTACCAGACACTATGTATGTGGCAAATATAATTGTAATACCAAAGAAAGATAAGGACCCAGAGCAGTGCTCCTCATACCGACCAATTAGCTTACTTGGGTAGACATGAAAATTTTATCCAAGATATTAGCTACTAGATTGGAAAAAGTAGTTCCTTAAATAGTTAATATGGACCAAACCGGTTTTATAAAGGAGCGGCTGTCATCAAACAATACTAGACGCCTTATCAATATTATCCAATATCTTGACTATAATCAAATACCAGGAACTATTGTTTCAATGGATGCCGAAAAGGCCTTCGATCGCATTGAATTGGAGTACATGTTCGAAGTGCTGGAAAGATTTGGATTTCAAACACATTTTTTAAAATGGGTTAAACTCCTTTATAAGAAGCCCATAGCATCTGTTCTGACAAACGGCCTTTTGTCTGCACCTTTTCAACTCGGTAGAGGCACGGCGCAAGGAAGTCCTCTTTCTCCTCTGCTCTTCTCTCTGGCTATAGAGCCACTTGCGATTGCAATAAGACAAAATGAAAATATTAAGGGTACATTAATAGGGACAAAAGCATAAAATTGTATTATACGCTGATGACATTCTTTTGACCCTGACAGATCCTTCTAAATCTATCCCAACTTTAATTGACTGTATCAACAAATTTGGACAGATATCTGTTATAAGGTAAATTACTCAAAATCAGAAGCAATGCTTTAGTTGACTGTGGCAACGGAGAACCAGAGTTTGTTAAACCATTCCGTTGGGCTCCAAATAGATTAAAGTACTTAGGAATAGAAATTACTCCCAAAACTAGTCAATTATATCCCGCAAATATGAATCCCGTGATCAGTCATATTAAAGACAAGTTAGCAAGCTGGAAGAAACTCCCTATATCATTTCTGGGAAGGATTAACCTTATTAAAATGGTGATTCTTCCTAAATTAATCTATCCAGTGTCTATGATATTTGTGTTTCTCAACTCTAAAGATTTAGCTGAGATTAAAAAAGCAATTACAAACTTTATTTGGGCAGCCAGGAAACCGAAGATTAAAATGGACATTTTACAACTTTCAAAAAACTCAGGGGGATGGGGCCTACCTAAGGTGTAGAATTATGTTTTATCGTTACATGCAAGAATCATTTCATTGTGGGCCACTCGAAAGACTGAAATGCCATGGCTTGAGATCGAGGAATATATTTGTCGACCCTATTATCCAATAAATTTGTTAAATAAAAGAAATAGGGAACTTCCACTTATTATCAAAGATAACTTTCTAATTAATAATACCATTCATGCATGGGGTATTCTGAGGAAAATGTTTGGGCAGAAAAACAATCTATCTTCCCTGACAACATTGGTAAGTAATCCAGACCTAACTGCAGAGGGCACTGGTCCCAATCTTAAGACATGGCATGAGGCTGGCATTAGGAGGATGCATGATCTATGGGACAATGGAAAATTCAAGTCGTTTGAGGACCTAAGATCGCAATATAACATAAATGCCAAAGATTTTTATAAATATCTTCAGCTAAGACATTATATCAAGTCTAAAATGGAATCGTTAGAGTTTGCAGGTGATTGTTATTTACTTGAAAAATACATTTTAGATTGCCATAAACGTGGACACTTTGTGTCAAGATTTTATTCTGAGCTGCAAATTTTAAAGAAAGATAGGTTGGAGAAATGGCGATTAACCTGGAACAATATGCTTAACACGACAATTAATCCTGAGTCATGGGAAGAAATTCTGTTACTGCCTTCTAAGATCTCAGTATGTAACCGATTCAAGGAAATGCAATATAACATTTTACATAATGTATACATATCTCCCTATATATACAGTGAGTACACACCAGGAACCTCTCCAACCTGCCCCAAATGTAAATCAGCCACAGGGACTAGATTTCATTGTTTATGGGAGTGTAAAATTATAGAGGCTTTTTGGCAGGCGGTATGCAGAGAAATTAGTTATGTTATAGGACAGACACTACTCCCCAGTCCTGTGTTGTGCCTTCTGGGGTTTATACCAGGGAACTTCGACACTCACAAAGAGAACATGCAATTCCTTTTGATGTTGGCTAGAAAGTCCATAATGATCAAATGGGTGGGAGCTGTAGCCCCCTCTGTTCAGCTATTAGGCCGCTGTCAGTGGCCTAAAAGAGGCCTAGAAAGACGGTTTCGTTCCACCAATTGGGGCACTACATACTTTTTTAATTTTTAACATCAGAATTATATATATAAGATTCCTTAGGAAAAAGTTCTCCACGCAGAATCCTGCAGTTTTGAGAAATTTGAATGTGAAATGGGAACTATTTTCTTCTGGCGCGTATGATTTTAGGGTCACCTGACCTAGTTCTAACCAATCAGCGCATCGCGTTGGCTCAAGAACCCGGAAGTAAACAACGCTGCCCAGCGCAACTGTTAGCAGCTATCGTAATGAAAATCCTACTTTCTGAAGGCAAACTTTAGATTTCTGCAGCGAGAACAACTCGAGCAGCGTGGCCAACATTCACGAAGATCCAAACGAGTGGATATCGCCCACAGACCTGTTATAATCCCTGGATAGCGAGTCCAATGAACTGGAAACTTCCCACAAAGATATCGACAGATCTTTGCCAGGCAAAGACTCCTAAAAACAGCAGCCAGGTGGTTGTCCTACACGTGAGTACATTCTTATTTATTGTGTCGCCTAATGTCAATACAAATAAAGATAAAGGTCAGTAGAGAGGGAGTTACACACGTGTTGTGCCTCAAGTGTTATTGTGTCATGTTGCACGTTTGACCCGAAGAAAATTCGTAGTTTGTTCTGATTCTGGGGTCATTCCCCATTTGTCTGCTTTAGGAATGATAATATCAAACTAACTTTACCAGTTAGCCACACCAAAAATGGGTTTAAGCATGAAGACATACTGTATGTATCAAATGTTATTGCTGTAATAAAGCACAAACCAATCGAAAAAGTAAATATAAGAGTGCCACTGATGAACAGCTGTTATTTTTACAGTCTGTGGTTTATATTTTATTATTGGTGGAATAAGTATCTTCGGTGTGAGTTGATCACTGGTCCTTTCAGTCTCTTATTCCACTCAAAGTCCATGATTCATAAAATGGAGAATATCAGTACAGTCACTTTTACATGATACATAAGGCCTACTGCTGTAGTTTATTTTCTGTTGTTTGCTTATTTCATTTTCCAGGACAACTACATGATGAAAAGATGGAGGCCTGGTGCTGTAAAGCACAGACTTGCTTCATTTAAAGACTCAACATGAAAGAGTGAGGTATGTATTCATGAAAAATTCAGAATGAATCCTCCAGGGCTCGGAACAACTGGATTCACATTGCAAAATGCTAAACCTTTGCAAACTGCTATCCAACACTTATCTAGAGGCCTTTTATAGCAATATTCTTAACACATTTGGAAGACTATCTGACTGAAAATGCTAATAAATATTATATTAATCTAAGCTCTGAATTCTCAGTTTCTGTCCTTTTGGCTCCTAAGATATTGCTTTGATTCTTGACGGTGTACTTTCCGTTAAAAACTTAAAATGTGTTTTGTCTGTATTTTTACAGTGGGAGAACCTGCCATCTGTGGCTACATACAAGATCTTATGTGCTTGTCTAGAGGATTTTGGACAACAGAAGAATGATTCTGATGAATCACTCTTCTAAGATCATCAATAAAACTGCAGAGTCGTCAGAGGCCTCAGATTACAGGTTAATGTATTTTTCTGTTTATCACAGTCTTATAATCAAGTCATGCATTTAGATGTACATGGATTTATTAAATTGGCCTAAATGAATATCAGAGTAGTAAGATTTATTTATTTTTCATCAAAACTTAGGCCTGAAAAAAATGTTTGTCTGTGGCATCTGACCGAGGCTCTTTCCGAAACCGCCTCTTTCTTTTTGCTTCACACTTCCTCTAATTCCTCAGTGAAGGCTCTACTGAAGGTCCTTCAGTAGAGCCTTGGAGCTTTGTCTTTCAGACGGACTCTCCCTCATCCCACAGAACAGACATGTCCCTGACAGCTCCACCCAATAATGTTACAAGAATCACAAGTTTGATAATACTTTGAACTGGAAATTTCCCCTTAGAATTTCAGATTTTTCATATTTAGATTATATTTTAGCTTCTTCAAACTTGCCAATGAAATGATATTAGGTCTAATTTCTGCTTCCTTTTTCATTATCAAATATGGCTGTAAAAATTGACTTTTCTAAATAAACATGGAACTGAAATAGTTTGGTGCGTGTTGCTCGTGGGGCTGCTCTCTGGTGTAACACACACCTGTGAGTCTGCATTCATGCTTATAAGCCACTTCTGCTGCTGCGTGGTCTGTTTAGGACAGACCTTTCCTTCAAGGGAACGCGCATTTTGACTGTTAGTGCGTACGAAAAGGGAGGATGCGGTTTCAGTTCCACAGTCACCCATTATCATCCCAGATACTGGACTTTATTTTTTAACTAATAATCTACTCATATGGGCCCCAAAACTGTACAATGTAATAAAAAACTAAAATAAAAACTAATTGGAATATGAAGTATTTACCAACATACAATGAACTTAACGGTACTTTTTCATTTCAGGTCTGACGTCAAGGATTCAAGCTGCTTTTCCTTCGATCACCGTCTAATCTGAGAAATAATAGTGAACTTGTGTCGCTGAAACACTTTGAACAAGGACTGTAGTTCTGGAGTTACACTCTACATCAGAAAGAGAGTCTCTGCAGGACTCTAACTACAAGAACTTTTCAGCCTCCTTGCCTGGTAGAGGGTGTGTTAGAACAGTGGTTCCCAACCTGGGGCGCGGGCCTTCCCACCGGGGGCTCCTGGGACGGAAAGTGGGGCCCAGAGCTTTGTCTGGTCATAAATTTGCACAAATTAAATGGTTAATAATCACAACGGAGTACAGGTTCTTAAAACAATCTAATTTCAGAAAATGTGTTATCTGTAAATATTTTCATGTTTTTGATTTTTTTTGTACTGAGACTACAGCATGCACAGGAGGGGCTTCAAGATAAAAGGTTGGGAACCACTGCATTAGAAGGTCTTACATTGAATGAATTACAAGATCTAACAGGCAAGACTGGTCAAGCTTTCGTCCATATGTCAAGATACACTTGATCTGCAGCTGATGCTTACAAACCCCAAAATCACAACAAATAAAAGAATGTTTGAAACTTATCTGGAGCAATTTATTTATGTTCAAAAAATCTAATCTGAAAATGTTATATGTGGAAATAGTAGGTCCCATAGTGTGCTTGTTTCAGTAGGACGCATATTTAAAAAAAGGCATCATTTCAAAAGTTATTTCTTAAAAACTAGCACTCTTGTTGGTGGTATTGAAGAAGTGGTTGTTGTTGTTGTTGTAGGGGTAACTCTCAAGCTGTACTTGGAACGCAGCCTCTTTGGCGAAACAGTTTTCATTTCATTTCTTTCTTTATTTAATATGGACATAGCAATTACATTGGATGAACCAGATGCATTGTTTAAAGCAGGGTCACCAACGTGGTGCCCGCGGGCACCCAGGTGCCCTTTGGGGCATGCCCAGTAGCCCTTGAGACTTTTCTAAGGTGTAAAACACCTAATTTTCTTTAATCTGATTCTTAAAAAATACAGTTATTTCTGTTCTTGTGACTCAGTACGAGTTTAAAATAAAGCGATTTTGATATAATATGGGGTCAATAACCTATAAGTAAACAGTGTACGTTCAAGTCTTTAGAATTTGTTTTTAACTGGTAGCTCTTGAACAACTTAATGCTCTTGAAGTAGCCCTCGGCTGAAAAAAGGTTGGTGACCCCTGGTTTAAAGTGTTATAGCACATGTGCTAATTTTCAACACCTGTCCATAGGGGGCTTTTAGGTTACAAAGATAAAAGGTTACAATAAAACACATTATTAAACAAGATAAGGCACATTTTACACATGGGAACAAGTTTGGCCCGATTTGAGCCACTGTTTGAGCTCTCTGGTAAAGAGAAGTTTCAGAGCCTTCAACCGGGGTTCTTTTCAACCGTTCTGTCTTATCTTCTTGACGCTTTAGTGCACAAGTCAAGCGTTTTATGTCTATAAGACGCCGATAGCAGGCCGTGTGAAACCCGTAGTTTGTTGGCATATCTGAGACCAGTTTGTCCAGGAGGGCAACAGGTTTGTTAGCAATAGCTAGCTCCGTAGTGTCCGACGTTTTGAGCCATTCCTTCACACATTGCTTTATTTTTTCCCATCAGACTTCAGTAAAGGGCTGCGGACCTTTCCCGCCATCTTTTCCGACACAAAGAATTCATTTTACGGGTGTTAATCGAGCTTGATCTTCAGATGAAGATGTGCTGCTCCCGTCCTCCTCCATGTTTGTTTACATGCGCGTAGTGATATTAGCGTGATTTTGGCTTAGACCTACGTGAATTCTCGATGCTGATTGGTTGAAAATCGAGCTCAACCGTTTTACTACTCAATATGCAGTGAATATAGTGCGCCAATAAATGACACTTTTCTCATTAACTGCAGGATAATGCGTGGAGAACTTTTTGCCTGGATTCCTTTTATAAACGTTGAACATATTGAACAAAAGAAAAAGTAGTGCCCCGTTTGTCGGAACGAAACTGAACGATACAGCTCACGTACAGCGGCCTATATGGAAAATACAATTTCTGAGGTTGTAACTTTGGAGAGATTGCGATATTGTCTGGCTGGGAAATCCCAAGCATTTAAAAGATGGGATACAATCTTGGACTGTCTTAAAATAAAAAATGTGAAAGTGTGACATTACGGTGTAGACCAAGCAGAACCTGACTTCTTTGAAGTAATTGCTATAATATGTAATTTACCTATTTGCCTGTTTAATTGTTATTCTTATTGGCATGTGTATCTGTGCTGAGCTTTTACTTTTGTTTTGTTGTTTTTCCTTCTGTTTTATTATTCAAAAATGCTAAATAAACATAATATTAAAAGGATTAGCTAATCATGAGTTAATTACAGCAGGAAATGTTGTATTAAGGTATACGTAACTTGCAAACAAATGTTCTTAAAAATCACGATATTCATGCATAAACTTCATAATTACGATTAGTTAATGTAATTTATTTTTAAAGTAAATGTTTTAGTGAATTCATCATGATTCTAAGATTATGATATATTAACAAGATTTTCTCATGAATTCATTACAGTAGGTACTTAATGAATTCATGCATGAAGTCATCTATGAAAGAACATGAAGTCATGTTAACTCATGATGAGTCGTGATATCCTCATGCATAATACATCATGAAATCATACATTAAGTCATGCATAATTTCATGTTCTTCATGCATTACTTCATGTGACCTTATTATAAAGTGTTACCGTTTACTGTGCAGAGGCTGCAGACACTTCCTGGAGAGGGTGGTGCAGCACGAAGTCATTCTCCAGGACGGGGTGGAGCAGCAGCTCAGAGGTTTGCTCAGACATGCAGGGATTAGTGAAGGACAACACCACTTTTACTTTTAGGCTCATTTTAGTCCTTATCGATACTAATATTGATACTGGTTATTTCATTTAGATTCAATTAATATATATTACTAACAGGTTAGTTTATATCAATAATACAAAGGCTGTATTCAAATGTTAATTTAACTGGTTATTTAACTATGTGTTAAATAAATTATGTATTTGAAGTTAACATTAAGTATTACATTAAGTGTGACTGTTAAATCTGTGTTTTGTAGACAGTCAATTTATTGTTCATTGAAGCTTGTCTTGGTGGAGCTTGCAAAAGCTGACCTAGGGGATTGATCTGTTTAGATAAGCAAAGGAAAGAATTTGACCACTCAAGCTTGAAAAGCAGATGCCTCCAGAGTAAATGATTACAGGGGAAGACCTGTTTTGTAATCTCAGTTTGGGTTATAAAACTGTATAAACAATATTTACCAACCTCCACAGAGGAAATGGCTCGAGGAGGTTACAGCCCCCCTTTGTGTCCTGTGGGTTCAGGAAAGGGGCTTGAAGTGTATTACCCTGACAGGGGAGGCTGGGTTTTGGTTTTATGATGTCACGGAAAGTTTTTGTGTTGTCTTGGAGGAAAGGGGGCGTGCTTATTTTTCAATAAAGCCTTGTGTAAGATTTGAATTGTTGAGACTGAGCAGGAATGACGGTCGAGGAAGCCTGATGGTCTTCCTCTCATCTCCCGGATCCAATAAGAATAAAGCTAATGTCTAAACTTGTGTGTTTTAATCTGTTATTAATTCTGTGGCAGAATTAACAGAGCGCTTCCAGGTCTGTTGTGTTAAAACTAAGCAGGCAAAAATTCCCCAACACTATGTCAATGTTAGATTAACTTTAATTAAATAATAAAATTAATACTTTAAGGACAAACACACTTCCTTTGGAGGTCAGTCCAATACTCTGCAGCTGTGGGGGTGTTTCGAATCAGAACAATCAACTAAGTCGTCCTTTTGTGTCAGTAACTGCTGCCACACCTTTTGTTTTACATTATGCTAATAAGTATTGATTCTCGATATACCCAGTATCAATACTTCAACAGTACCCATTTGATATCAGTATATTGATACTTGCAGGAATGAAGCTGAATACCACTTTGGGGTAAAGTTCTCACTTTGCATGGTTAGATCTTAACAAGGTCTTAACAAAGTAGAACTTCAATAGAAATGTTGAGTGAAGCTTTGTTTGAAAAAAACAATTAAACTGAAATTGTCTGTTTTGCAGCTGATCAAAATTTTAGGACTCCGGTTTCTTCTTGGTAAGATCCAACCAAACAAAAAAATGAAGTTTGGCCATTTTTCAACTGGTCTTAAACATTTAATCGGGACCGTACAGTATAGGCGCTTTGAAGATTACTCAAACATGCGCGAGTGGCTCGAAACACAACTCCAGGTATGTTATTGATGAGGGAACATTGGAACACACGTAAATGCACTAAATATTATGTCCCTTTAACCTCTTCCACCTTTTTGCCACTTTTTGGTTGTGTTTTTTTGTCACATTTTTGTGGCTTTATTGGTCACTTTTTGCTAATTTTTTGTCGAGTTTTTGTCACATTTTGTTGCACCTTCATCGCCTTTTTGTAACATTCTTGTTACTTTTGTTGATTTTTCTGTGGCTTTTGTATTACATAGTTGTGGCTTTTTGGTCACTTTTTGGTTGTGTTTTCATCTTTGTTTGGGTAAAGCCAAACTGTAGATAATGTGCTCGGTTCAGGTGGGAGTTAAAGGATCTGTATCATGCTACACTGTAAAAAAAATCTGTAGAATTTACGGTAAAACACTGTCAAATTGCAACAGTCGAAGGCCGTAAAATGAAAAATAGTATATTGCCATGGTAAATACAGTAAATTACTGTAAATCAAGAAACATTATATAACTTTGATTTTTACAGTGCTAATATGTAAAAAACGCAGTTTTTTTCTGTGAAAATAAAAGAAAGCGCTGAATTAATTGGTAAATACCGTTAAGTCAATAAATGGTAATTACCTCAAAATTAAAAGACTTTGCAGATGTGTACTTTGGAATTTACAGTGCAAAATATTAAACAGAATATTATTATGATGTAGGGACAATGAATTAGGCTAATTCACATACGCTATTCCTGTTCAAAACATGCTGAAATGAAGCTATGGCCATTGTTCCATCGTGAAGTTGCAGTAGGATTCCTTTCATTTTTAAATAAATAATATATTATTTGCTTTGTTTATTTTCTACAAACAGGCTAAATTATGAAATGAACATGTGGTCTATTTTGCAAAGCTTGCAGCAGGGTCTACTCATAAGAACAAAAAAACACCTGAAGTGTTAAAAAAACAAACAAAACGCATGACTGCTTCCAATAGCATCCAAACTCAAATCATCTTGTAATTTATGATTCCTCTGTTTCGAAATTGTGCATTGCTTGACTTTATTTTATAGAAACACGACTGACGTTTAAAATGTGTGCTCTGCTTGTACAACCTGTAAAAATAAACATATTTAAATCCTGTTTGGTTATATACGTTTTAATATATTAATGTTTGTTTACACCCAACTTTAATCTGTCTCCCTTCAGTTCTCTGATACACACACACGCGCGTGCGTACTGCCTTGACGTTGAAGCTCCTTTTTTACAACGCCTTGAATTTCAAACAGGCCAATCAGCGTGCTGTATCTGACTCCCGCTACTTTCTCCGGAGAATTCCGCGTCCCCTCTCCTCACCGCGTCAAACCGAACTACTTCAGCAACACTGTTGACTTCAGACTGGCGTGGCACTGGCTTGTTTTATTCGTCGTCATTGTTCACCAAGGTGCTTTGTCGACGGGCTGGATTTTATGGATTGGCCTCATCAGCCAGAAGCTGAATCTTCTAAGTGACATCGGTAAGTAAATGGAAATAAGTTGATTTCTAGATTTGTCAAGAGGGTTGCACTGAAAACCATTAGCACGCTAGCTAATACTGTCATAGCTTTACGGCTAACTTCATTAGAGTTTTACTGCAGGTACAAATCTGGACAGTGTAATACATGTTGATATGTGCTCACGTGAACCGTGTATTATGAGCAACCTTTTAAACTCGTGACTGTTTTTGATAGTAGCGGACTAAAGCTGGGCCATGTAGCTAAACGAAGTCCCTGGTTAGCTAATCACGCAGTTGGTGTGGGTTAAGAGCACATGGTTCGATCGCGAACGATCCGGCTCTGTTGTCTTTACAGTTAACTATATATATATTTAAATTCCTCTTTGGGGAAGGGGCATCACATAGTTGTGCATGCTTATTTTGCGAAACAAAAGTCACTGCTGGAGTGGGGCGGAGAGAGGAGTGGCAGAGGGACAGTTTGTGAACGCGGGACGTGTGCGCGGCTCTGGGGAAACGGCGAGAGAGCGCGCCCGAACGCACCCAGCGCCAGCACTCTCTCTCCCGGGCCATAGGAGAGAAAAAGGCGCGCAGGGTCCGTTACAGGCGCCCTGTCACTCACATCTTCCACCTGTTCGCTCAGCTCCACTGTCTTGGCCGCCTCCGAACGGCAGCTACATCACCGCACACTGTCTCGTCCTCAGTCCGCCCCGGTCATCTCCGCTGCTGCAGCCCCCCATGAGGAGCTTAAAGTGAGCACGCATAGAGGAGATTGCGTTGAAGCAAGACACTTCTTTCACTTAAGTTTTTTTCTCCCCTCTTGCGCGAGTGAGAGATAGGAAGCTTAATCGGGTCGTGTGGTTGTTTTTTGTGATAAACTCCATAGAGGGAAATATCGATGTTATATTGTGTGAAATAGTGACATTTTCGTTAAAATAAAGTCCATTCGGAGGGTATTTACGTTCTTTAAAAAAAAGAAAACAATAAGTGAACGGCTCTCTTCAAAGAGCCATAAGTCCCATCACTATTGGGGCCTATTTTACGGAAGATGTATTCTTGTACTATATGTGGAGCAAATGTTCAGTCTGTTAAAGCGTATGTCTGGCATTGCAGATTGCATCGCAATGAACCCCGAATTATTTTTAAATGTGTTGGTACAAGTTGTAAGCAGGTGTTTTCAGGCTATACGGCTTTAAAGTCGCACTTTTATCGCCACCACAACAGTACACAGACCGCTAACGTTATTCAAGATGTGACCGTGACACCGTTGAAATGCACTGTCTCACTTTGTGACCGCCAGTGTGACGGAACTAAATCCCTGATTGCTCACTTAAAGGAGCACATTGCAGAAGGGCGCCAAGTAGTGTGCCCAGTAAGTGAATGCAAACACGTGTTCACTGGAAAATCGTCTTTTACCTCTCACATGTCCAGAAAGCACCTACAATGGTCAGAAAATGTGACATGTGCTTCAATCGATACACACTGTGCCAGTTCCACTGCTACAATGCAGGAAACGGCTTGTGTGTCCGATGCAGAAGACACTGTAGGGGATGGGTCAAATTTTAGTGACTTGTATTTGAGAAATATATGTATGTTTTACATGAAACTACAAGGACAGCATCTCCTTCCAGTGTCTACCATTCAAAGCATTGTTGAAGAAATGCAAAATATACATGACTTAGGACAGTCCTATACTTTGAATCGACTAAACTTGCTTCTGAAAGATATGTCAGTTTCAGATGACGATATTGTAAAAATCAGCGATACAATTAAACAATCTGATCTGTTTACAGCTTGCCATACAGGGCCTATGAGAACAGCTTACTCACGAACTCAGTGCTTCAAAGACATGTTCAAATATGTGGATCCCAAAAAAATCATTTTGGGCAGAGATGAGAACAGGGTGGAGAGGTGTGCCTATTACATTCCTGTGCTAAAAACATTAAAGAGTATTCAGGAGTCCGGTTTTTGGCAGGGCCTTATGTCAGTGGATCATGTTAATGTTTCCAAATCAGATGTTCTCTCTGACTGTTGTGATGGCAAAGTGCTGATGTCGAACAGATTTTTTCAGGAAAACCCAAGCTGTCTGAAGCTGGTTTTATACCAGGATGCGTTTGAAGTTGTGAACCCGTTAGGCTCTGCTAAAAAGAAGCATAAGGTTTTGGCTGTGTACTTCTCTCTACTTAACATGCCCCCTCATGTACGATCAAATGTTGACCACATGCAGCTGGTTTTATTGTGTAGAGAGAAGGATTTCAAGGACTTTGGCCATGCACAGGTTTTTTCTGAACTACTCTCTGATCTAAAAGAACTGGAGGAAAATGGGATAACAGTGAGAGATGAACTTGTTGTAAAGGGATCTCTCTACTGCATTGCTGGAGACAACCTGGGTTCTCACACCATTGGTGGTTTTACAGAAAATTTTAGTTCATCTGAGTACTTCTGCAGATATTGTCTGATTACTCGAACTGAATTTCAGGGTGCTGATCCTAACCTCTGTGGACTGGAGCGGACTCCAGAAACCTACCGATCTGCCATTGAACAGCTGGAGACGGGGGACACGCCACAAGTACAAGGTATTAAGTTTAAGTCAGTATTTAATATTCTGCAAAACTTTGATGTTTGTTCACCTGGCATGCCCCCCTGTCTCGGACATGACATTTTTGAGGGTGTCCTCTCGTATGATGTTGCTATGTACCTCAATTACTTTATCAAAAAGAAGAAATTTTTCACATACACAATTTTGAACAGGCGAATCAAGCAGTTCAAATACAAAGCAACAGATGCTTCTTCCAAACCTTGTGAGGTAAGCCCTCAAACACTCAAACTGAGTGGACATGCTGTCCAAAATTGGAACTTCCTGAAACTGCTGCCTCTGATAATTGGCGACAAAGTGCAGGACCCCCAAGATGATGTGTGGCAGTTACTTTTGCAGCTTAAGGACATTGTTGACCTGATTTGTGCTCAGCAAATTTCCAAGGCTCAGGTTGCTTACCTGGATGTTCTCATCCAAGAGTATTTGGAAACAAGGAAGGCACTATTTCCAGATATCAAATTAAGACCTAAACACCATTTTATGCGCCACTATCCCGGACTGATCCTGAAATTTGGCCCACTCATGAGGCTATGGACTATGCGTTTCGAGAGTAAACATAGTTATTTCAAAAGATGTACAAGGCATCTGAAGAATTTCAAAAATCTGTGTTGACTCTTTCGGAGAGGCATCAGATGTTTCAGGCCTTTCTTTCTGCTGGATCAGTGAGTCCTCCGGCCCTGCAAATAAAAGATGGCTCACCATTTTACTCAGAGCTTTACAGTGAGCAAGTTAAAGACGCAATCCTCCAATTTGGCTTCAATGAAACAAATACAAAAAATTCTGTCGATGTGCAGTATAAAGGGATAATTTACAAGAAAGGACAGTTTGTTGTCACAAAGAATGATGATTCAGTGGAGTTTGGTGAAGTCATCCTCATTCTCATTAAAGATGATTTGCTCTTCATTTTCTGATGAGAGTGCATGATGGAGAATTTCTCTCACACTTACACATGTACTCTGTAAAAAACAGCAGTGGAAGATTAGAGTGCAAACATGTTAGTGAACTGATTGACATGTGGCCCTTACAATATTACTTAAACAATGGATCCCAAGTTGTCCCATTGAAGCACAGTCTCTTGTCACACTAAATCAAATGGTACACTTTCTCTTTTATGTGTCTTAACAGATATGGCTGAATCACAGAGGATAACTGATGCTGTACTAGCAGTGTTTCCTGATCTTCCTGATCAAGTTGTCAAGTCAGTTGAAGATACTTTGAAGGCACTTGGTGCAGTAAAGACAGATGATTTGCAGTACATTACAGAAGGAGACTTGCTGCCAGTATTAAAACCCATACAAGCCAGAAGATTGGTTGCTGCTTGGGCCCCAAACCGTGAGTGTAAAGCATTGCCACTACAACACTGCACACTTTTTGTATTAGAAGTACTTTAAAGGAGAATTCGGTGTAAAATCGCTGTAAAGTTGATATAAATCTTTGTACCAGGGATGTACTACAGTAACTACCTAGGAGTTACCGGGCCATATTCTAAAGTGTAACCGAAATGTGTAGGCTACACACCGCCTTCCGTCAAAAACAGTAGGTCAGTTGGTTTACATTTATGGTTCTGGGTAACGTCATGTCCCTCGAAGATGGCCGGTGAGGGAGAATAAGTTTTAAACTTCTAAATTCACGTTCTGCCGGCATACAACATTGACAGTGGATCATTTTACATGGTAAGAAGCTGTTTATACCACCTATTTATTGTGGAGTATAAATGGTTTTGCAGTGAATAAGCGTTTTTTTCTCCAACGTTCAAACATGCCTCACAGCAATGCGTTCAAAGCATTTTCAGGCATAATGTTAAAAATAGCATCATCTAATGCCTCCGTTGTTGACAGGGAAGATCCTTGACCTTGACTTGTACCCATGGTAATACAAAACATGTCAAAAAATGATTTTACACTGGAATTCTCCTTTACTTTTGACTTGTACATATGCAATCATTTTTGATAATAGTTTGCTGTTCACAAATATATCAACATGCTACATTCTGTTTATAGAGTTAAAAAATATGTTTCAATAATTCAAAATGTTTTTTGTCTTTTTGTTGTGCTTTTGCAGACTCATTCACTCCAACTCCGTCCCCTGCATGTTCTTCTCCAGTGTCTCTCATTTCCTCTCCCTCCTCAGTCACGACCTCACCATCAACATCCACAGCATCACCATCAACATCACAAAGATGTTATCCACCTGCCTCAAACTGGGAACAAAACTTTCAAATACCATGGCAGAAGCTTCCTGAAGAGTTAGTGCAGAGTTTGGAAAGACAGAAAAGGCCGAGTGCGCGAGTACGACGACAGATGATAAGGATCATGGTCTCCGAAATTATGAGGATTTGTAAGAATCCAACCAAACACAACACAACCGAGATAGCAAAACGGATGGTGGCGAGATATCCAAAATCTCTTCAAGACGTGATTGATGGGGATGTTATTGGACTTGGACACCATTCCCTAGCAAAGCAACTCCAATCAAGAGTTGAAAATATGAAAAGACCTGACACACCAAAAATAAAAAGAAGAAAAGTAGGATCAGACGACGACACGGACGAAATAACAGCAGAACAAAGAGCCAGTGGTCAAGACACTTACGGATGTGTAAATTGGATGCCAAAATATCTGCCACTACTGAGGATGAAGAGAGTCAGCGAGAAAAAAAAGAAAAGCTGAAGATGTCTAAAGACATGAGTGCAGATGCAGTGAAGGAATTAACGAAATCCACCTATTTCACACAACGTCAAGAAATCAATAAAGGCGCAAGCATCCCAAAGTTAAGGCAGGATTGGCCTTGTTTGTTCCAGGAAAACGGCATGTCCGTACACTTCAAAGAATTGACGGGTGTGAGTTTGACGGAATCCTTCCTAGCAAATGTGGAAAAAAAGGGGGCACGTCTCCTGAACTATTTCAAACGTGTTGACGCACAGAAACGCAAAATGTTCTGGATGCTCTTCTGAAGATTCAAAACGAAAGGGGTCAGTCCACTGGTACCTCGGACGAGGTCATTGAGATGGTGGTGCTCTTGCTGGCTCATTTTGATGAGAAGGAAGAGCATCTCTTCCATTTCATTGAGAAGACCAGCCTTGCTGAGGATGTCCAGATGGAGAATGTGCCACCAACACCCTGCCTCATTGTGTGTGGTAAGTTCACTGAAGCAAACCTGTAGGCTTTCTTCATCGCTATACTAACACTCATTTGTAGCTTGCAGCCCACTTTGAGACACCGACTAACAATGTACCTGATAATAAGTTCTGTCAGTTGTATGACTCATCCAATATTTATTGTCTATTTTGAATTCCATGTTAGGACCATCCTGCTTCGCTGCTGAGGCGTTTATGTTGAGCATTGACCAAGGGATTGTCAATAACCGCATCACTTCCTTTGCCTCTGCTATTTGCCTGATGTTTGCCAGTTACTACTGCTTCAACATACACTACCCAGTGGAACTAAGATCTACACTGGAGTTCCTCCAAAGGTAAAATGTCTTTCTCTTTGAAATATCACAAAATGCAAGGCATTTGATATCCTACCTGAGGTAAATCTCTCTCTCTCTTTCATAAAGGTGTTTCTTTTCAATAAACCCTGAGAGAGGCACCAAAGTCGAGTGGAAGAAGAAGAAAAAGGTGTATGCAGTCAATCCCAGAGTCTTCACTTTGATCGCTGACCTTGCTGACCATGAGTGGACCTTCCAGTGATGTTGATGGATATTAAAAAAGGTACTATGGACATTATAAGTAAAGATGGGACATGTACAAACTGTACCAGGCGGTTTATCTTCTAAACCACAGCTGTTGTGCTGGTTGAAGTTTAGAAGATAAATTGTCTGGTACATGTTCATCTTAAAGAGGGGGTATTATGCTTTTTTCAATCACATAGCACCAGTCTATAGCATACTACAATGATGACGTAACCTTCTGTTGGTCTGTATATGCAGTAAATTAAAATAACTGCCTTGAATAAAATTGCTCTCTCAAAATGGCTGTACTGAACGTCTTGAAATAGGCCTCTGTCTCTTTAAGAAGCTTTCCGACACGCCCCCTTCAGCACACTGCTGTGGCATTTAAACAACACTACTGTGCGGGGAGGGGCTCTGCTGAGCTGAGGAGCAGTGGTTGGTGGCTTGGCTGGTGACAAAAGGTCCAGAGGCGTCTCCAGGAGCTGGGGGCGTTCCTAGGAGGACTGAGGCATAGCTACACCTAAAATGGCTGCCGTCTAAGTTTTTACTGATTACTCAAAAATATGTGAATGAGCCAAGGCAACACTCCAGGCATGTGTTTAATGAGGGAATGACATAATAACATGATATAAAGCTTGAAAAAGTCAATTTTACATAATACCCCCCCTTTAAATAAATTCAGTTTGTTACGGACCACACCTCTGTCAACAAATGATTAAAATGTCAGTCATAACTTAGTCTTATTTTGAGTTTGGAGCCTCATTTCGATTTCCAACCAAGTTAAGCCATAAGCCACGCCCCCGCGAATTCTCATTGGATGTCACTCCAAATGCAGCTTTTTCAGTTGGCTTTATTAAGTTAATATTGTCGTTTTACAAATGTTTAAGGTTAGAATTAAGAGAAGGGTAAGGGTCAATGGTTAGGGTTAGGAAAAGGGATTTGGTTAGAGTTAGAACAATGTGGGGGCGGGATCATGGCGTAACTGGGTTGGAAAGTCTCGAGTTTGCTCAAAAATATGTGAATGAGCCAAGGCAACACTCCAGGCATGTGTTTAATGAGGGAATGACATAATAACACAATATAAAGCTTGAAAAAGTCGATTTTACATAATACCCCCCCTTTAACTACACCTGTTGTTGTTCAAGTTGAGGTGTGAACATGCAGAAAAGAAATTCTGTTCAGTTTTATTTTTGCAAGATTTGGCACTTTTGTTCCCTTTTAGGGATGATTTTATTTTGATGCTCTGAAAATGATACACTGTATGTTCAGTGATGCCACCTTGTGATTAGCCATGTTCGAAAATTAAAAAGGGCAAAAAATTGGTTTTGAAGTTGGGACACTGAAATTGAACATGTGAACATTTACACAATGTACTTCTCATTGTTTTATATTTTGTGTAATTGCAGTTGATATTTACAACACCACAAATTGTCAATAAAGAGTTTTTGAAAAAATATTTGATATTTTTTCATGTAAAATAATGTTTTTTTGAATGTTAATACTTTTCACGGTAACAATTAACTATATTTTTTTTAACGGTAGTACCTCAACTAATTCAGTAATTTACCGTAAATAAAAAAGTTGTTACATTTAAAAATTATGGTGTTAAACCGGTAGAAAATACACATTTTCATGTAAATTTTCAGGTTAAACATTGTTTTTTTTAAAATACCTTGACACTTTTTTTAACGGTAAAATACTGTAACAAACACATAATTTAACTGTTAAATCAACTCTATCACTGTTAAGTGAAGGTAATGTTGTACCGTAATTTAACGGTAGTATTTTGGCAACCCCAGCTGCCGGTATTTTTCCGTAAAAATAACATTTTTTTTTTACAGTGTATTTTAGCCATTCCAAAGTAAAGTATAGGCATTTATATGATATATTGTACCTCTATCACTATGGAGTACTCATTTTTGAGAGAAATATAAGTATTTTTGGGGGGTATTTTCCAAACCCGGAAGACAAGACGCTTCGATTCAGTTAACTCCGCCCCTCTCTCCGCTCATTCCACATTTGCAGTATTATAAATATAAATATCACTGCAAAAAGAGAAGTTACTTCACATAATGCAGTTATAAGGAGTTGACATGTGCAACACAGTTTCATAAATGGCTAACACACACGCTAACACACACGCTAACACACATGCTAACATGTGTTTTGATTGCCTCACCGCTCAGTCTGGCCTCCCCATCGGGTTATGAGATCGCGTTGGTTATAAAAGTGAATCCACTTTGATTCTGGCCAAGGTTCACCAAGCATCCATCAGGTTGGTTGATATCGTCGCTGAATCCCAGAAAGAAATTCCAACTTCTGGCGAGTGCACTCTTCTTTAGGAAGGTTGAATAGTCCTGTTCCTCTCGTAGCCAAACACGCATCCGTGACATTATCGTTGGGTAAGAAAAAAGAACAGGCGTGTCCAGAGTAGGTTAGAAAGAGCTCAGTCTTCAAAAACAACACTTCTGCTCGGATCCATGGATCCTCCGGCCGGGGTGCGTTTGTTTAGCCTCGTGGGACAGCACAGACGCATCGGAGAGTTGCTGCTTTTTTTTAATTTATTTTTTATTTCTCTCTTACAACAACAAAAATAAAAATAAAATGAAATGAAAAAGCTGTTTTATAAATTAAAATCAGGCCGTAAGGCATTACATTACAGACGTAGAGCACTTCCGTTCCTTTGTGACGACACAACTGAACAGCTCAGTGGTTTACCAGGAGAGGGTGGAGCAGCTGCTCAGAGAGCAGGATTCAGGAGGATTACTTAGAACTGCGTGAATGAAGCCAAAAACCGCTCTGGGGGTGTTTTTGATAAGGAAATAGCATAACAACTAAGGTTGGGCCATATCGTATCGCATATCGTTATCGCGATATAATTTTTTATATCGTTGTCATTTTTTATATCGTTGTGGACACGATATAATTTATGTTACACTCAGCTCCATCAGAGCAGCATAAACACTGACTGTGTAGGACACAGGGGCAGGTGCTTAAAAAGTGAAATGAAATGAAGGAGGTAAACTGCTTGAGTAGATCATATTTGTGAAGAAATTAGTATGGCACTAAAAAAAAGAATGAAATATCTTTGCATTAATCTTCCAAATAGGCGTAAGGCTGGAATTTTGAAGTAATTTGTCCATTGTCTGTTATATCGTCAAATATATCGTTATCGTGATATTTCTTTTTTTATATCGTGATAGAGATTATAAGCCATATCGCCCAGCCCTAATGGCTAAAAACTCCAAAAAGTCGATTTTGCATGATATAGCTCCTTTAAGAGTTAATAATGAGTTTGGTATGGCGTTTAGAAGAAATTGTGCGTACACTGCCACCTGACCTGATGCCGTTGATCAGTGGATCAGGTTGTTTTTGCATTAGAGGTCAACATTTTACTTCCACTACTCTATGAAACAACCGCCCACTTCCTCAACCCGTCTGCTCCAGCACACACCACATCTCCACACCCGATGTATAATTCACTCCGTCGTGGACACCGTGTCGAGCCGGATCCGCTGCACGTCGCAAACAGCCGAGTACCTGCCTGTGAGTGTGTGTATGTGTGTACGTGTGTGTGTGTGTGTGTGTGTGTGTGTGTGTGTGTGTGTAAGAGAGACAGACTGTCAGACATGCCAGTATATCCAGTTAATTGCGTATTCCGGGGGACATCGTGCCTCGTGTGGATTCGGCGGAGAGTCGGGGAGGCAGACAGGAGGTGCAGCAGCTTGGATCGGGCCCAGCAGTGCGTTGTTACATGGAGAAACATGTCACAGTCGATACCGATCAGAGAGGAGCGGCATAACCTGCGTGCACTACTGTCAATTTGTAAACTGCAGAGCGGGGGAGAGGAGGGAGGGTCTGTGTACCTGGATGAAACAGGTGGTTAAGGAAAACAGAAAAATACAGATTTGGTCTGGTGGTCCTGCAAACACGCAAACTCATGATATTTTTAGTTCTTTCTCATGGACCTGTGTAATCCTGCACCAAAATTGTACCCTGCATTTTTTACACACAGAATTTTGTGCAAACAGGATTTATTTAGACCGGTGACTAATAGTTAAAATCACAATGTTAAAATTCAACACCTGAATTATAGGTCGGATATTTAGGGGAAATGTAGTTTTATACGTCAGCTACTAAACCAAGTCCAAACAGTAGCTACAACATCAGGTTTTAAACTGGAATAAAACAAAACTTTGACGAAACAAAGAAACCTGGGACTAAACCAGAACTAAACCAGGTCCAAACTAGGGCTAACTCTGAGCTGTTCTGCTTGTCATGATGTAGCTGTATGTGGCTAATAGCAGCTAAAGCAGGCGGAGCTAACGCCAGAAAGCACTTTTTACTCTCTCACCCACAAAAAGAATTCCATAAAACGTGTCGTCCATGACTGAAATAAAGTTCATCCCCATCATGTTGGTCTCAACAGCTTCAGGTTCCTCTTGGAGGTTCACAGTGTCAGTAGCTAATGCTAATGCTAATCTCACAGACACAGAGCGGGAGATGTCAGTCAGAGCGTTTTTCCCCATTTTGCGTTAGCAGCCAATCAGCATTCAGCTGGTGGGTGTTACACATTTCACAACAATTAGAGTTAGCCAATCAGAGGCTGCTTTCTAAAAGAGGGCTTCAATGGAATTTCCCATCGAGCTTCAGCAGCTCTGAGAGACAGAGAGACGACAGGGAGGACCACACTGAAACACCTGATAAACTACTGACATTCTCACATCATTTAACTCACTCTGGTGGATTTATCATGGCATTTAATACCTACATTTGCTGATTTTTTTTATTTATTTCATATTGGCAGTTTTTTTGGTGATATTTTGGGGGGAAAGTTCAGCTTGACTTGTAGACAATGAGGAGCCGCAACTGGTTTATAAACACAAGCTTTTGTTTTTGCTTCCATTTTTCATGGGTTGAACACAAAGACATAATGTTTTCTATAATCACAACAGGCCCATTTCTGTCAATACATCACTTCTCCATCCCCCTCACAGCTGTGGCATGTCAGTGATTAGAACAAATGAATATTGCACAGGTCTCTTAGGGCACGGGTTCCCAAAGTGGGGGTCGGGACCACTCAGGAGGTTGTGGGACAATCAGGAGGGGGTCCCGGAAAATTTTAAATTTGTAACTTTGAGTTTGTGTATTTATGATTAAGAACAGTATGTTTTAGTGAAATTAGGCCAAATATCAAAATAAAGTATCTAAACATTAATAAAGCGGAATTTTAATGTCTTATTCCTGAAATTATTATAAATGCTAATTATATTTTACAGAAGACGGTCCCGAGTTGTTGGTCTAGTGATTCTGGGGTCACATCACGAAAGGTTTGACTTAGGCTGTCTACAATAAAAGGACAGTGCCACAGGTGGAGTGCTGACTGCACTGGATATCACTATTTTATCAACACAGCAGCGCTATTCAAATGATAGAGCATAAAATATCAATGGATGGTGTGCCCAAAAGAGTGACTCAAGCCTCAGATATGCATGTGCCGCCTTTAACCTCTTAACCCCCACTTAAACCAAGCACATTTTCTCCATTTTGGCTTCACCCAACTCTAAAAGCTTCTTGAAAAAAGTGTCAAAATGGTGCCAGATGCAACGGAAAGCAACCAAAGAATAACAGAAAAGTGACAAAAGTGTGTGATGAAAAAGCAACAACACTGCCACAAAAGAGCAACAGAAAAGTGACAAAAACAAAACAAAAGAGCAACAAAAAGGTAATGAAAAGAAATGTCAAAAAAATGATGGCAATAACGCATGGCAAAAGATCCGTTTAGATCAGCTTTGTAGGTCTCAGCTTTCAAATGAGGCGTTACCCTGGCCTATAGGCTGTGAGCTCACCAGTCGTGAAGCTTTTAGATTTGGGTAAAGCTGGAGAAAAGGCACTTGATTAAGGGTTAAGAGGTTGAAAGATTAACCAGATGAGTATGAGAAATGTATTCAGACGAGAGGCCAGACGTCCAACCTAAATAACCCAGTCCACATGACGACTTTGAAAAGCCACTGTAGTAGACAATTCCTGGACAACCGAGAGCTCACACAAACATAAGCGAGCAGTATAGGCCATTTGTAGCCCCATGTTTCTCCTCCGCACCATAAGCATTGACAGTGTCGCTCAAACAGAGGTTTCTAATCACATGCATTATGATAATGTGCCGCGTGCAGTCGCGTGCGCCAGATGTTCCTGCTCCGTCTTTGTTCTTACTCACTCCGAACTTTTGACACTTTTCACGCTCTCCCCGACTCCAAAATATCAGCTCGGGAATGGAAATGTGGGATGACTCTGACAACTCCGCAGACCTTTATATCAGCAAGCGTCTCACTCACTCGCGACTAAAGCGAGAAGACGCGGCATATGGGGAATTAGAATATCAGAAACAAACAATCGCATTTGCCAAATATAAATAAAAAAACAAGTCGTGCCTGTCAACCTCAAGGTCTCGGCATTTCGCAAACTTTCATCCAGACTTCAGCGCTATTTTCAGGTGGAATATTTTCAGGTTTTATCAGCCCGTCACTCAAGAATAAATAGACGAACAATGCTCTTCACGGTGCCAAGACATTTTCACAAACAAATATTGAATTTTGAGAGGAGCATAAGATTAGCTAATGACGGATTTGAAGTATTGTTCCGTAGGTTTTAATCGACATGACGTCAGAAGTACGACTCCCATCTCCTGCGTAAATCCATCAGTCGCTTTGTTTACCCAGAGCGTGTGGGAGTCATGGCTACGCAGCAGTACATGGACTTGGACAGTTTCTCGATCTGTGCGGAGTTGAGAGCACGTAGACCAATGGCCGCTAGCTGCTCTGCTTTATGACCGCAACACTGGAGGCCGCCATTGCTCCGTCATTGCTGTAGTACCTCCATATCACCGCTAGGCCCCCATTGAAAAGCATTGGACTTTAGACACATTAAAAACAACTTTAATGCCTGGTTTCAATTTTTTTTAACAGTTTCTATGGCTACATATTCCTGGAGACCTCAACTACCAAGTACAGAAGATGACTCAAGTACCTTCTTTGAAGATGGACAACTCCTGTACGACTGAGAACTTACACAGATATTCCTCCTGAGATAACGCTGGGTTAGTCACAAAAAAAGAAACCAGGCTGGTTTTCGAAAGAATGTTTTTTTTTTAAAATCTCCTACTTAACGGAGGTCGGACTGTTAGCATGGGAGCTGCGCGAGCTACACGTCACACAAGGGCCGAGTCTACAGTGAAGATCCCGCCCTTATGCCCTTATTAGGAACATGCTTCGTCAGAGCTGGGGAGGAGGAGTCTGTAAATCCGCCATGAATTCCCCCTCGAACGTGGTCATTGTGGTAAACGGGGAGGAGTGAGGAGGAGCTGTCTATTCTTTTTAACGGTCTATGACGTAGACTCGTGAAACGTCATAGACCTGTTCCAATACAAAGTAGGGCTGGGCGATAAATCAAATTAATTCATGCTTTTAAAAACAGACGATGTGGAAAATGGCTAAATCGTAAAATCGTGTAGTTTTACTTTTGAGAGCAGCCAAGGAATATTTCAAAGAGAAATAACATTTTCTAATGGGCCTAATTGTGGGCTATATTATGAATCTAAATATTAATGGTCTGGACTCTGAACAGTTGTCTTATTATGAAAGATCAGGAGACCTTTAAAAAAAGAATCCAATAATATCGATTAAAATTGTAATCGTCCAAACTGACTAACAAAATCGAGATTTTCATTTTTGGCCATATCGCCCAGCCCTAATACAAAGTCCGCTTGAAATCCATACATATGTAAATAAAATAAAAAGTCCTCTGAGGTAAATGCTAACTCAAATTCAGTTAAGTTTCAGCTTTTTGTAGGTCAGATACACATCCAGTGGCCACTAAACATCATCTTGTAAGAAGTTATTGATAAAGAATCTACAGAAAATACAAAACATACCTCGCCATACTTTAGTATTACGCCTGGCATCCCTATTTATTTGTATGGGGATAGAACGCTCAATTTGAACTGGTCTGGGATTCGACGGCTCAGGTAGCTAAAGATGTTTCTGTGATTTCTATGAGCTGAACTGCTGGGGGGCGCTACAACACAGGCAAAACAAACGTCATCATTTCTAAAAATCGATTTGAACCCAGCGTGGAAGCATAACTGGAGTGACAGTAACTGTGCTTGTAGCGCACGGCTCTGTTTATGTGTGAAATGGGAGCACCAATGACACGGGTCCTCTCCTGTTAAGTAGCCCTGTGATTTATTTCCTGGGAGTGGAATGATATTTGTTTGTGAAAAGACACCGCGCATCAAGCTTTTGTTTCCACTTATGAACTAGCAGGCAAGTTGTTGTTGGCATTATAGTGACCCTGAAGAGAGACCCTGAAAGTTGTAAAGCATGCTCATAAGCTCGTTCCTGAGAAATTGTGGTGTTAAAAAATGAGTTTGGAAAGTTAGAAATGGAGTTCCGAGACAAATAACAATTTAAGCTTAAACAATGAAAGCAAGCAAATAGCATATGTAGGGATGTCACAATTCTACATTGATTCATGATTATTGTGACCAAAAATACTGTATGCATTCCGATTTTACGATAATTGAACTTGAAGAAAATGCAGAGAATTTCTGAAGTCCTTTACGGTGCTGTCTAAATGTTCTCAAAAAGTAAGACATTATAGGGCTCTACGGTCTTACGTCACAAATCAAGCGGAGGTGAATACAGCGCTCTCGCTTCATTGAGAACAATGGGAGATCGCTGATATTGGGTGGTTGTTTGAGAGGATTTATTAATGTGAATAATTGTCAGATTGTGATGAAATGTGATTTGATTACCATGATGCCATGATATGATGATGCCTATTGAGGCAAAAGTCTGATATAAACAGAAATTGGACTTAATTGGTCTCGATTAATGTTTGTACAAACTGCCAAGAGGTCGCCTTTGTGTTGAATTTCACGCATTTATGTTAGGAAATAATCATGATCTAAGAAAATGACGAGAAAATGTTTTAGAAGCTTTTAGGTGACGTTCTGTCTAGTTTATTCGGCTTTAGATTTAGCTAAAGCATGACTTAGCTAACACATGTCATGACATTAAACATTTGATTAACAATTTATTTTATGTTTAAAGCAAAGTAAATGGTAGAATTTAGAGCCTGATGTGTCCGGCACAGTTACGTTAAACTTTAAAACATAATCCACACAATGTGTTTAGATCTGCAGACGTCGATTCTAATCATAAAACTTACTCAGTTTACAAGATTATATTAGATCCATGGATTGAAGCTGTAGTTCCGACAAAATGGAACATCCGACCACACAACAGCTTTTAGGCCGGATTTACTGAGAAAAACGAAATTTATCGAACACAATCTGTCACTCACAGGCAAAAACGCTGTTTAATACCGCCATTGTTTTCATCTCCACATCTGCGACGCACTGAACGTACCCGGATGGTAGAAGAGCCCTATATGTTCATTTTTACATTTATCTAAGGGTTGTTTTAATTAAACTGGTCGAACATTTAGCCTGTGTTTTTTATTTTCAAGCTTTCACACCTATATGTGTCTCATGAATGCACTATAATTACAAAATAGATCCTAAACCAATTAACTCATCAGCTGACTTCCATGTGCTCATTCGGTGTCAGTGTTTAACAAAGCTGCACCTGATTCTTTGGGACTCTTCCTTTGGCAACGTGTTATGCAATTATGATGAAAATGTTTACGATTTGCGCTGCGAACAAATATGCCACAGCATTTGGCCATGGGTCCAAAAAAGCTTTTATAACTGGTTAATCTTGGCAACACTATACATATGTGAACTGACAGTATTTGTCTTTATCTCAAAAACAACATTTCAACATGTTGTAATTGTGAATAAATCAACATTACAATTGTTATCAATGAAATCAATGTTTGATTTGAGGCCAACTCTGTACACTCTTACGCACCTTAGTTATTTAAAGATTACACTGAACGCACATGTGTTATACAAGACATTTGCGTTAATCCCACATTTATCCTATTATCAAACATTTGTCTCTCATACATCCTCTCTCACTTCGCCCTGAGACACATTATTTTTGTCTGCTGTTTCTAAAATAAGCTACAGTTTTGGGCCTCCTCTCCTTCAAAGTCCTTGGAAACCGTCGCCGCGGGCCGTGCATGACAGACACTCCTCCTGCCGCCACGCCGCCGCCTCATTGCCGGGGTTTGCATCACTCTTACCGCGCTCGGCACTTGTCCCCGGAAAAAAAAAGAAAAACGAATTAAGGGGAGAACGGTTACAGCAGAAAGAGATATTATTTGTTTTCTGACGGATATTGCCTCATATCAAAGGGCAGCGCGGTGGACGTGGGTGGAAGGCGGCCCGAATGGACACACAAGAACACCGGGGTCAATGTATTCGGCTGATTAGGATTCATGTGCTCAACAGTGGCACTTGTTTCGAGCGTCAAACAAAGTAATTCGAGGAGAGCAGAGCACAAAGTCAGATCTAAATAATCCAAGAAATGTTCTCAAAGTTACATTCATTGTAAAAGGTTATCTATCTAAATAAACATGACAAGCTTTAAAGTTAACTTTGTAGAATCACACAATGTGTCTAAGTAATGGACTTTCATCTTGAATATGTTTTCAGTGGGAACTCTGGTAAAGCGGTTGGTTCCCATATCTCCAAGAAGTTGAATGTTTGATGTTTAGGTAGGCTTTTGTCCAGGAATTTTCCTTTGTAGGAAATACAAAATTCCCACTTTTTCCCCCCGCATGCAAATAATGTGAGGAAAAAGCGTTTCTTCGAAATCCACACATCCCATCAGTGGATAAGATGGGCCATGATAGGACAGCACGTGGTAGTGTAGGGCGTGACACTACCACGTGCTGTGATATAACAGTGACATTTTTGGACAGGGCGTGACTTCCCAGAGCGTAATACTGTAGGACAGGCCGTGACATGACAGGCCGTGATATGACAGGCCGTGACATGACAGGGCGTGACATGACAGGGTGTGACATGACAGGCCGTGACATGACAGGGCGTGACATGACAGGCCGTCATATGACAGGCCATGACAGGGCGTGACATGACAGGGCGTGATATGACAGGCACATTTTTAGACAGGCCGTGACATGACAGGCCATGACATGACAGGGCATGACATGACAGGTCGTGACATGACAGGGCATGACATGACAGGTCGTGACATGACAGGGCGTGATATGACAGGCCATGACATGACAGGGCATGATATGACAGGCCATGACAGGACAGGCCATGACAGGGCATGACATGACAGGGCATGCATGACTTGACAGGCCATGACATGACAGGGCGTGATATGACAGGCCATGACATGACAGGGCGTGACATGACAGGCCATGACATGACAGGGCGTGACATGACAGGGCGTGACATGACAGGCCATGACATGACAGGGCGTGACATGACAGGCCATGACATGACAGGGCATGACATGATAGGGCATGCATGACATGACAGGGCGTGACATGACAGGGCGTGACATGACAGGGCGTGATATGACAGGCCATGACAGGGCATGACATGACATGACAGGCCATGATAGGATAGCACGTGATAGTTGAGAGTGAACTCAAAGACAAAACATTTTCTATAAACACAATAGAGTTCAGGATTGTGTCATATCACTAAGGATAAACTAATGAGTTACATGTATTTGCCAGTAGTGACTCAGCAGCTAACACAGTTGTTAAAACCGAGGTTATTATACTAGGCCCTCAAAAACTGATAGTGTTTATCTGAGCAGATCATCTCCCTGGATAATGTTAGCATATCGACGAGCTCTACAGTAATAAACCTTGGAGTTTTGTTTGACCAAGACCTCTCTTTTAAAACACATATAAACCAGGCTTGTAAAATAGCGTTCTCTCACCTGCGCAACATTGCTAAAATACAAAACATCCTACCTAAGAGTGATGCAGAAAAATGTATTCATTCATTCGTTTCATCAAGGCTGGACTACTGTAACTGCCTGCTAGCAGCGTGTCCTAAAAGTTCCCTGAAAAGTTTTCAATTAGTTCAAAATGCAGCTGCAAGATTTTAACATGGACAAAGAGAAGAGAACACATTACACCTGTGCTAAAGTCTCTCCACTGGCTTCCTGTTGAGTTTAGAATCAAATTTCAAATCCTGCTCCTCACATTTAAAGCCATAAAAGGTATGGCTCCGCTTTATCTCCAAGACAATATCGTTCCATATCAGCCAACCAGAGCACTCCGCTCTCAGAACTCAGGGCTACTAGTGATTCCTCGGGTCTCCAAAATCACTGTAGGAGGAATAGCCTTTAGCACCAAGCTCCGGTTTTATGGAATAAACTCCCAGCTCACGTTAAAGAAGCAGACACAGTCCCTACATTTAAGACTAGGCTCAAAAAGTAGAGAATGAGCTTATGATCAGTGAGGTAAAGCGCTAACCCACAGCCTGAAGTAAAGCTGCCTAAGAGAAACATTGCTGTGGGAAGTACGGTACTCTGAGCGCTATCCTCTTCTTCTTCTTACTGCAAACTTTGTCTTATTATGATTGAAATATTCTGGAATATTAATCTATTGTAGTTCTATTAACAGCTCCACCAGAGCTGTTGCCTGTGTAATGAATGTTCCTTTCTCAACCGTAAGCCTTCTCCAAAGGCGTTTCAGAGTTTGGTGGTACACCCAACCAGCCTCACAACCACAGACCATGTCAGAATCAGAATAGGTTTTATATATAGTAAGTAAGTAATTGCTTTATTGTCATTGTACAAGTGTACAATGACAATAGTGTTCAGGTATTAGTCCTGAGCTGCTGCGGCTGAGCCGCGCTGCCACTGTGTCAACCTGACCCGCATGACCTTGGAGGTCGGGGAAACTGTAGGACTCGGAAGAAACCTGGCTGTCTGCCCTCTGTCTCCTCTGATCCTCTGAAACGGTGCAGCGCCTCCTGGGTTTGTCCCCGTTTCAGAGCATGGTGTCCTGCAAAGGTCAGCTCCACCTCCTTCCTCTTCCTCCTGCAGCTCCCTCCACTCCACAACAGTCTTTCACCATCTCCTCATTTGTCCCTTACTTGTTTCCTGTAGCTCCTCTTGTGACGCCTCCACTGTGCTGCAGCTGTGGGGGCTCTTGGTGCCTCTTCAGTGTCTCAGAAGAAGACATTTGTAGGTCTCAAATGGGTTTAGCTGAAAAGCTAGCATTTTGTTTACCTTTAAAAAGCTGCTTTCTTCAGGACCATTTTAGACTCTCAAAGTAAACAAATCCACCAAACCTCCACAAAAACACGGCAAAGACGTACAAAAGTATCCAGAAAAACAAAGTGGAACACAGAAACCACAAATGGAGTTTGCAGAAAAAGGCAAAAAAACTCAGCTGCACAAGGAGAGAGGGAGGTCGCCTCCTGTTTTCACATCGCCATGACAACATTGTTGGGTTAGAAATGAGATGAGGCAGACTCAGAGGGCTGGTTCTCGTGGGGAGGTTAGGGGTGGGTCATGTCATGTTTTGCAGTAGGAGGCTAATCGCAGAAACCTTGAGTGATGTTTATGTTATGTCTAGTCACGGCATCAGTCCTCATCAGTTCTTTCAGTCCCATGGCTTGGCCTTGGAGGGGAATGTTGACAACGCGCAGGAAAGATAACGGCTTCACCTGCTTCTCCTGTGCTCCATGGAAGAGATATTTATTCCATTACATTTCCAGATCAATATGCTTTTCCCTGGTCTTCAACATTAGTTCTGACCACCTGGAGCAAGTTGTGGTTTCCTCAGTCCATCCATTGTTCTGCTGAACCCTGAGACCTGCCCCAGACAACTGCTGCAACAATGGGTTTGCATAACCAGAGAATTTCTCCACAACCTGTCAGGAATCGTCTCAGGGAAGCTCATCTGCAAATCGTTGTCCTTATCGGGGTCTCCACCTGACTGCAGCTCGGCATCGTAACCAACCAAGTGGGCCGATGCTCACATTTGATGCCGTCTGACTCGATGGAGAGGTGTTCACTCCACAGATGAATCCTGGTCTGCAATGTTCAAAGTAGATGGCAGACAGCGTGGGTGACGTCGTGTGGGTGAGCGGTTTGCTGACGACAGTGTTGTGAATGGAGTGGCTCGAGGTAGTGGCGGGTTATGGTATGGGCAGGTCAATGTAATGGTGCATTGATGGCATTTTGAATGCACCATGACACCCTGAGGCCCATGGTTGTGCCATTCATCCACGACCATCACCTCATGTTGCAGCGTGATAATGCAAGAATCTGTGCACAATTCCTGAAAGCTGAAAATGTCCAAGTTCTTGCATGGCCACCATACTGGACATGTCACCCATTGAGCATGTTTATGCTCTGGATCGGCGTAAATGACAGCGTATATCCAGCACCCAGTCATTGAAGAGGAGTGGACCAGCAACCACTCTATGAAGGAGATGGGCTGCACTGTGTGGTTTACGCTATAGCATTTAGCATTTACGCTATAGCATTTAGCATTTACGCTATAGCATTTAGAGTGTATTTTTTGGTCCTCTCTCTCTCTCTCTGGAGTGCTCCTGTTTCCGTGGTTTGCTAGCCTCCCCAAAGCTCGTCTCTCTGGACTTTGTTATCGGCTTATTAAGAACGTGACAGACACAATTAGGAGTGGTTCTTTTATCATAAATTGCCTGCTCTCCTCTGGCCTCTCCCGCTCCACACACTTTTAACCAGGCTCCGGTTCGTATCTGCAGTCAGAGACTTTAATTGGGAAAGCCTTAGTTTGAACGAGCGCAGGACTTAACCTTTGATTCCATGGATTAACTTAGCTTTAACACAAATTACCAGAGCTGCAAAGGCGTAGTCCTCAAATTTGGAGGAGTTCAAACGGAATCTTCAAAATCTGATAAATTATTCAAGTATAATCAATCAAGTACACCTACCCGAGGATGCATTGCGAAGAGAAACTGGATAAGAGTAAGAATGTGGATAAATAGGAAAAGCCAAATTCATCTCAAGCTTAAACTGAGCAGTTCCGCTCTCACAGGGGGTCCAAGCCACCGCTGCGGTCTGGTCTGCCTGGGACCGGTTTGATTAAAAGAGGAGTTACAGGCAGCTACGCACTTATTGGATGTGGGAGAATGCACAGTTGAACGAATACGGGGCTAAAAGCAGAAATAAACATAAAATTGTGTGGCAATCTGCAGTCGTATTCTGTGAGAATGATAAGCTGTTGTTGAGCTAAAAGGATTATATATATGGTTTGGCATTTGTTTCAGGAAAACTATGCATCTCTTGTGTAGAAAGGATGCAAGATGAGTTATTGAAATAGCACGGAAAGGGAAAATTAATATAAAAAGCTGGCGATAAAAAGGAAGTAGTTTCCCACCACTTTAGCCTGATTTTAGAACTACAGCGTCATTAGTGGTGTACACCGGTTCAGTGTAAAATCCTTGGAAAAACAAACCACTTTAAAGAGACCAGTGCTCGGCTCCCACTCAACATCATCAACAGCTGGGTTGTGGAGGGAGGAGCTGGACTCTGACTGTGGTGTCACAGAGGAGGGGCCTCTCCAACATCAGGACTATTCTGGACTTTTCCCTCCACACACTCCACAAAGGTTGACCGACCAGCAACAGTTTATTGTAGTTTTTAATCCATGCATACTTAAAATAGATGATTTACATCTTAGGTATTTTTCAGCAGTAAAACAACCGTAGTGAAATAAATGAATCTGTACAGTGCAACACAATTACAGTGCAGCTTTAATTGATTTAACAAACCCTTTTCAATTCCATTTTACTTGTTTACATCATAATTTTGGAGAGGCCATCTTCTTAAAGCTGCGGTAATCAAATGATGTTCTTGTAGTAGAGTAAACTCCATTTGGCTTCATCGTAAACACGACATTTGTGAAAGAAAGCCAGACAATGTGGGCTGTTTATTTGTTTAAATATAGCATATAGTCAGAGGCTAAATTAGCACAGCGGCCCGCTCTGTTAACATCTCAACTCTGTCTATCTATGAACTCCAGCTGAGATGAGCTTCTAATGAACTCAGGATGTGTAGGAGGCTTTGTGAGAGCTAGAAACGAATTTAGGCAACAGTTGAGAGATTTCACTCAACTACCTACGACTTTCACGGTTTGATTCAGAAATGACTGAATCAATACACTGTATCTACAGGTCTCCTCTACTATGCGCTACATCGATCAGCACTCGGCTAATTGTCTCCGATCCAGGCCAGGCATCAATCACGCAACAACAGTATTGTCTTTTGCTTAAGGCGAGACACAGCGAGTGAAAACATTGGCATTATTAGTGAAACAATAAATAAATCAGGCAGGAATTATATATTGAAAACTCCTTGTGGAAAAAAATCTTCCAAATGTCGGTAAGTCCAAGACTGGAAAGTTTGGAGTCTGTAGGAGACGTATTTGTGAATGGATCCATTGTGGATCTTCCGTTTTATTTGCAGATCCAGACAAGGGAAAACCTTGTTAGAACTTCTGAATCCAGAGACTGTTGTTCTCTTGGTCCTCTTTATCTGTAGCAGGTAGTGACAGCTCTGCTTCATCTGTTCCGTTTCCTGTAGATCTTAGTGCTTATCAGCTTCAGTAAGTCAAGTTCAGTAATAAAGCAGGATAACTTTTACCAAATCAACAATACATATTCTATAATATCATCCTTTCATAGATATATGTTAGCGTGTCATGGGGAGGGTGGAGTCAAATCATTGCAATAATTTAAATTGAATTTATTCCGTTTCTGTTGAATATCAAAGCCTCATGATTGAAAGTCTCTGCACATGGTTGTGGAGAATGTGTGCCATGGCAGTAAAGCTTATGTGGCCCAACCCTCCCCGCTCTCCCCATATAGATGTTTTCACCTGCCGTGTCTCACCTTAAAGCCCGACTGTCACCGGAGCCATTCTACACTCAAACCGCATCTATTACTGGTCAATGGTCATATTTATACAGTGTTTTCCTACCTACATTGGGCTCGAAGAGCATCACATCATAGAACCACTCAGGTCTTCACACTCATTGACCCGTTGATTTGTTGGCATGTTGTTTGGGTAATAATGAGAGTCTCGTATATTGTTTTTAGCGCGTCCAATCAAACTTTGAGAAAGAGAACCAACACAGCCACGGGTGATAAACTCCCTGTTCCATCCACAGTAATCAAATGTTAAGTATCATTACTGAAGTGCCCAAAAGCAGGTTTAAAGCCGAAATTGTGTAAAAATCGGTCTATTTTATATAGTGTTAGACATTCTCCAGCCTTCCGCCGCTTTGGGCCCATTAGTCGTGTTCTGTGCTGTTCCCTGCACCTCGATGAGACAGACAGGCATCACAATAAGCTCCTTGTTATGCATGAGATTTGAAGGCTTTTTTCTCCCCCCGTTTCTGATTCAAGGACGGGATTGTTGTTGAGTCCATTTTAAACTGCATGCATTAGTTATTTGCTTGTTGCTGTGTACTCTGTTTGGGGGTTTGGTTAATCCACAAAGGCCTTGGACATATGGCGAGAATGTTCATTTCTAAACAAATGAGAAGTTTGTCTCACCCTCAACAGGTGTTTGAAAAGATCGTGCGAGATTCAATATGTTTTATAGCCTCAAAACGCAAGGGCATGAAATATTAAAGAAGTACGCTTCAGCTGCTCAAAGTAAAACGTCAAACCACATACAGTATTGATGTTTGAGAATCGAAAAGGAGTGAAATATACAAACATATATAGTGCAACACGTCCACAAATAAAACATTTTTCTTGATTTGCACTTTGCTATTTAGCGCCCGTTTCGATAATAAGATGTTCACTTTTGACTACTTTGTTTCTGCTCGAAATAATTCCAGGCAGCAATTCATTTGTGACAGTGAGAGGGGAGTCTTGCGTGAAGGGTTCGTCACTCCTCTCCGCTAACATTAATATGAGAGTTGAGTTGAGAGAGAATCCATGTTTGATAGATCTCACAAACGTAAATCTACTGAGCATCGTGTTAAAAAGCAACAAAAACAAACCCTCAGCGCTGATAAAAGAGGAAAGTCCAGCTTTAAACACAACAATATTCTTCAGAACTGGGCTTTAGACTTTTGTTTATTATTACATGTAAAGTCTCCTATTGGATTCCTTGTTGTGCTGCTCTTTATGGAGTTGCGCTTAGCCACTATGGCAGTTTGGCAGTGATGTCAGCATCCTGCCATGACCCCCATTCTCTATTTTTTTTAACTGGCCGGGCTGGGCAAGTCCATCATTCACTCAGGTGGACTTCAGAGGCGTTCTTGTGAGGTCATTTACTGTATATTCATGAGTAGACACATAATCGTATGGGGTTATTAACTCCCCCAATCTTCAGAGCTACTCAATTTAAGTGCTTAAAAATGCATCCAAATGAGTGAGAACACTGTCTATAACATTTCTCTTTTCAAACTAATCTTTGAAATACAAGTATTCTCTCATGTGTCGGAAGAAACGGCTCTTCAGGATCAATGCGTTAGCAGCCTGCCCGTTCGTCTCGCACTCGTTCTCCGGAACCGCAGAAGACACAGAGCTAAATGAGCTAAATCTTCACAGCAAACTGAGTTTAACGACAATACTCTTCAAGGGCAACACTAAAGAAGGCTTAAAGCAGAGCCATAGACTTATATTTATATAAGAGTGTCATTCCTCACTCCAGCTTTTATGCTGCCTTATGTCCTTCGTGTCTACGATGTCTCTGTGCATGAGTTTGATTTACACACATCTCTGCCTGACTTCATTTGGGAGTGATTAAAGGTCCTATATCATGCAAAATTGACTTTTTGGAGCTTTTAGCCATGTTGCTATGCTATTTCCTTATCAAAAACTTTAAAACCAACTTTGTCCTGACAACTCCTCAAAATACCTAATTGCTGCCTCTTGCAGATTAAAAGCCGTGGTGATTCAGACCTGTCACATCAGTTGTCAGTTTTACCAGTTGTCAGCAGACCTTATGACTGTATTTGCAAACTGACCTAGAGTTGAACCGGGCAAAAAACTTGCACATTCTGCCAAACTGTTTCCTGTAGCAATGATCATGATGGCTGCAGCAGGAAAGGTCTTAACCATCTGGAACAATTAACATTTTCAGTATTCTCTATAAAGTATCCCCCGTGGCCTGTTGGCCAAACTGCTGACTGTGACTGTTGGCCAAGCTGTACCCACTTCATCTCTTTGGTCACGTTTTGGTTTCTTGTCTGAATACTTAATATGGCCTCATTCCTACTGTGCAAGACACAGAGACTTAGTTAACCCTAATCAGGATATAATTAGGGTTAAGAACGGCAAATGTAGGTTGTAATGCAAGTTGTGTTTCACTCACACCGATCTCACACATATTTTTTCAAACTAGAAGATCTTGGCTTTCAAATTAGGTATCACACTGGCATATAAGCTGTAAACTCTCCAGTTAATATGCTTAGAGATTTGGATGTAAATAATTGTTAACCCTAACCCTAAGGTGGCAGTTAAAGATGTTTCAACCATTCCCCACACCTTTGTGTTGGCGTGGAACCACAAGGCCTGCTCTGTCGCCCGGCCCGCCTTATCCAACGGGCTAGCAGGGGCTGGAGCCCAGGGCCTACCATAGTCAAGGGCCTATCAGAATTAAAGAAAGAAAGAAAAAAAAAGTTGATTCGTTGATTTTCACGTCAATCACTTCACTTTGCGGCATGACTATCCATGCGATGATTGCGCTGCGCTCCTATGTGTGTACCTGGAGTAGGCCCGCCCTATCTGTCCCAGAGGGCCTATCAGATAAAAGCGAGATCCATATTATACTGCAATTTGTTTGTTTTACCTGTCAATCACATACTGCGGTATCAACTGACCAATTGGCTATAATTAGTCATAGCATCACATTGACACTTTGACAAGTTCTAGCCAATCCAAGCGCAGAGAAAGTTCAGACGTAACTTATGTACGTAACGCATCTATTCACTCATAATATAACTTGATGGCGACTCGTTGTGAGAGACAGAAATGTCGGGGAAGAAAAAGTTTGAGAGCGGTGCACAGAAAGAGCGTCATGAGAAAGAGCTGATGAGCCATATGCCGAAACTAACAGGCTTTTTTAAAACAAAAAGCTCAACCAGCGGTGATGAAACCGGCGCCGCGGACGCAGGCAGCTCCACAACAAGCCGCTGCGAACAAGCACCCGCAGCCGCTGCAGCCAGTGCCTCTGACACGGGAGGCGGAGGCCGCGCAGCCGACAGCGAGAGCGGAGAGGAGATTGTGGGCTCTCAATCCGGTGAGGAGGAGCCGCTGGAGGAGGTGTCACTGCCTTCCTCGTATAGCCAGCCCCAGCCAGCTGCTTCAGCGGCGCTTTTTTCCTTCTCTGCTCCAATGGTCCATGGTCCGTGCTCTCAGAGCACGGAGGAGCGGGAGGAGCACGCAGACACTCCTCCCGCTGCAGGAGGCGGAGGGGAAGAGGACTCGAACGTGGACCCTTTTAACATAGAGCCTGCCATTGTGGCAGAAAAGGTACGTGCATATTGGGCCAAAATAGGACCAGAACGCTGCCAAAACAAGGACGCTGATGTCTGCTTCAGAACGCCAATTCAAAAACCAGAAACGTTTTTTTCCAAAAGCCATTTTATGCGCAAACTCATAAATGTTGAGAATGTACATAGAGAGTGGCTCTGCTATAGAGCTCCACAGTCCCGCCTCCTCTCCGGTCCGGAAGTAAAATTCCCCTTGCTTTGGGGCCGTATGGATTTCAAAAAAAGTCTTTAACTCCGTAACTACGTCAGCTTGGGCTGAAACCAGCTATGTGGTTATAAAGCGACCTCAAAGTCAGATGTAGGTTAAAAAAACACGTATGAGATCGATCTAGTTTAGGAAAAAATACAGTTTAACAGCGAGCCTTCGTCCTAGAACTACGTTACCCAGTATGCTCCGTAGTCACGTGATCTACGCCAAGGCTTTTGATTGGTTGAGCTTCCCCCACGTATTTATTTATTTATTGTAATGCAGGCTACATATATATTTTTAGCGGCAATTATTTATTATTTATTAAAACATCATGTAGGCAGATATCTGACGTTTTATCCATATAAAACACTGACGGTAAGAAAAATCGTAAGATGGCAATCAAGAAAATGTCCCTAAAGATCCCATTAAACGAGCCACAGATATGTTATCATCCACTTAGCTTAAATCAGATTGTTAAATAGGAAAATTACGTTGAAACCCTTGTCTTAATGGTAAAAGAAACTCACCGAACCCGCTAAAAAACCACCGTTGCCACTTACCAGCGCCGTGTCGCAATGGTTTATGGGATACGGAGTTTCTAATGTCAGGAAGTAAAATATGTACACAGGCTTGTACCTTTGCCTTTTCTTTAACATTATGTCTTCTTTTTGGATTGAAATGAAACATTTTATGGTCACAAATTGCTACATAGCTGATTAGCTTTTGCGGTGTTGTTAAACTCTTAATATTTGAATTTTTGGAAAATCGGCGGTCTCGTAGAAAGGGATTTTTGCTTCCGGACCGACCGGAAGGGGTGGGACTGTGGAGCTCTATTCCCCACAACGTGGAAATAATAATAATAATAATAATACATTTTATTTATATTGCACTTTACATTTCAAAAAAACCTCAAAGTGCTACAACAGGTAAATTAAAATCAGATAAAAACAAAATGAACATGACATATTGAATTTTGTTTTGCCTGCAAACTTTTGGGGGGCAAAACAGAGATAAGTCAGCCTTTTCCAGTGTTGGATTCTCTGATTGGAAGATTGAGAAGATTGAAATTTTGATACACAATGTAAGGTGTCATTTAACATTTATTTTTGATACATGTAGTAGCTGGGTTAGGGTTTTTGTGGGATTTAGGGTTTGGGGGGGGGCCTACAATTCTGTTTAAGCCCCGGGGCCTATGGGTACATTAAGGCGGCCCTGTCTGTCGCACGAAAAAATATTTGTTTTGGGAGTTTTAATTGTGTGGAATTATAACGTTGTTGTGACACTACCATCCCTGGTGATGTGTGCCAATTCAACAAGAATCATGAGGGCCACCAAACATTGGTCGGCTTAACTAATTTATTATTTTATGATGGCAGTCCGTTAAGACGCCGGACAGCCAATCAGATCCTCTGGCTCAGTGCTGGTGACACTTTTTTGATTTTCCACTTGACTTTTTTGTTCCATAACCCTCAGAATCTTTTCAGAAATTCAAAATGATTGTTACTGCGTCCCACCTCAGCAGTGATGGCACAGTGTGAGAGGCTCTGTTTTTGCAGCTCAACAACCCAAACTCAATCAAAACGATAATGTTTTTTGCCTTTGCATCGGCACGCCATGACAGAGTGAACACCTGACAGAAAATGACTTTTAAAGGCCTGTGGTCCTACACTTTTGATCAGCTGCAAAACAGACCATTTCAGTTTTAATTATTGTTTTTAGTAAAAGCTTTACTTTAGTTTTCCTAATAACAAATCTTTTGAATAAGATAATTATAAAGGAAATAATATGTAAAATATCACATTTTGGCTTATTTGGTTCAAAGCTCAATAAATCAGGCAGGGAATTAGACATTAAGGCCCTGGCCCAATTCCAACACTTGCTCTGAGAACACTCGCTGAGTTCCCTCCACATAAGAGTCCCCTCAGTGAGGGAAGTGCAAGTGACGATTCTCCCCTAAGGAATGGGACAACACTAGTATGCAAATTGCGGCAGAGAACGTGTTCCTTACGTCACGCGCAACATCGACGTGTCTGATTTCACCCCCGTCTAGTAGATAGCGGTAATACAGAGTTTATACACATAAACTACAATAACAAGAAATACCTCTTGTGGGTGCCATGTTGATTTATCTACGTTTGATAAATCAACGGAGAGGAAATATACGAAACAGCAGACGCGTTCGCCGTATGTTTGTGACGGTCGGGATGTTTCAGGTTTGTTGTTTCGTTTAATTTTGGCACTTGGCTCAACTTAGCTGCCAACTACCATTGTGTCTAAAAACAAGACGACCTACACATTCAGATCGTATAGTTTACATCCAGTCTATTGTTACACGACATTAAACGTGATGCATTACTGTTTTTGATAATCAATAATCATCTATGTCACATAAGTAGAACGTAAACAAGCAACAGTCCTCACAGGAGAAAGAGTTCAGCTTGAGACCATTTTTGTTTACTGAAAGCTTGAATCAGAGTCAGTAGATTGAGAACCTGAATAAGCACGAAACATCCACATGTGCACCGGGGCACACCGGGACACACACCCGGCCGTCAGTGTCTATTGACGGGCAGACTCTGGCGAAGCACTCGGCATTTTTACGAACGTCGTCAAATAGCGACTTTCAGACTATAACTTAGAGGTCCATTGCATTTACATCTAACTAAGATATTCCAACACATTTCAGAATGTTTACAGGCTTATTTGCGTATATATTCTTACATTAGTAATTGTCGCTTCCACCGGTAGCCGCCATGTTTATACTCCCTCGGCCCCAAGTCTGCTCCTGACCTGACTCGCTGCGGAGGGGTCTTTTCAAGGGGAGATAGCCACTTCCTCTTGCTCCCTAAGTATTGGGACACCCTACCCCTCCGCGGGAACGCGCAAAATCAAGGGGAAGGGCTCAAAGCGAGGGCAAGGGTTTGAATTGGGACAGGGCCTAAAAATCCCTCTGAACAAACCGTCCAAATCTTAAATCCGAGCTTGTAAAGTGTAGCGTCTGTGGGAGCGACTAAAGTGGAGATGTTGTTACATGAGCTGAATGAAACCTGAATGGAGGAAACCGGCCTTACAGTTTTGTAGCATTTGCACATGTGTGAGTAGTTTCCAGGGGAGAACTACTGTACCCATTGTACATGTTTAGTACAGCTTGGCTGTAAAAGGCGTATGAAAGTGATGTTGAGGCTCTTAGGACAATTATCCAATCAGAAAGCAGAGTTAGCACTAAGACAGATATTTATGAAACTTACAATGTACAAAACACTCTACGTACCCAAACTTGTGTTTTTTCAACTTAAATAGAAAATGTACATGTCATTTTAGTTCTTTTTCAGTCTATGTTAACTCCAAAACGATTAATCGATTACTAAAATAGTTGTCAGCTATTTCAATAATCCATTAGTTGTTTTAGCCCTACCTTGGATATCAGTGAATGCCGGTCGAAGCGGTGAGATGTTGTAGTTACTTTCTGGATATCGCCAACTAGATAGCGATAAAATGTCATAAAATAAGCATCATACGGCATAAGTTTGGTGTTTTTCTACTCTGACATGAAAACTAAGACGTTAAGGGAGAAAAATATATTTAACCAGGTGAGTCCCATTGAGATCTAAGATCTTTTGTAAGAGAGACCTGGCCAAGATAGCGACACAAAGTTTCCATAACATTAAAACATACACAGCACTAGTAAAACATTGACACACAGATAATCTGGACTGACATCACAAGAGACTTGAAACTATTCAAGGGAACAAGGTCCGTGATTTTTAAGTCCTTCTGCAGTGAGCTCCATGTGAATGGAGCCGAGTGACTGAAAGAAGTATTTCCCTGTTCAGTTGCACTTTAGACGTAAAATACTGACCACATACACATTGACCACTGCGTGAAAAATCAATGTGTTCACTTGCAGTGTTCTCGAGTTAAATACACACTGATATCAATGCACCTTTACAAAACGGCGAATCACAAACAAATTAATGAGAGCAGATGGCTTTGTCTTTCCTCCAGGAGGAGAGTTTCAGTAGAAGGTGGGAGTTAAAACCGTGTTTGCAGATCACAGAGACACAACGTGGCATTGTGGTGTTTTCGGGATATTTTTGTGTTTTTGAGGTGTACATCTGCGTCTTTGTGGACTGGAGAACACTTTGGTTTTGCCAGACCTGAGTTGGCGATACCTTTTTGAACATTAAGTGTTTAATGTTTAATGTGTCAATCATTGACGACAACAATCAATAAGGCAAAAAAAACTTGAGATTATACTCAACTGAACTAAAATCAATTTGGAAGTTCTTGAATGTGATCATCTAAAAAAGTTGTCTATTTTGGCAAAGGATCCCACCCTTTTACCATGTAATTACTTGAGTCAATAATGACCGTTCTCGGGGGAGTGCGGGGTGGCGCCGCAGGAGCGCTGTGATGTAATTACTCTGCGCTGATGTGCGATAGAGAGAGAGTGTGAGAGGAACAGATGTGAACATGGGTAAACAGCAGTGTTTCTACAAGAATCTGCAGGGCTAAACGCACCAAAGAGAAATATGTGACCCATCACGAGAACGGGGGACACAACTCGGTTTTGGGGCATTTTGAGTTGGACATAGATTATGAAAGTGTAGTCTCCAAAGTTTCCAACAATGTGTAACACATGGAAATCTGATCATATTTGGAGAAGATGTGGCAATTTGAATTTAGGAACTCGAAATATGTCAAAGGAGAGAAAACAGCTTGTAAACTTTTGGGCTGTTCTCACTTCTCTCTGAGTGACAATAGGGCTCATTTACATCTCATTTAGATAAACCAAACCCGCTCGCCCCGTAAAGCTGTAAAGCACAGGGGGAGAAAAGGCAAAAAACAAGAAAAATGTGCCATCAAAGAAAACAATTTTGCAAACAGGTAATATATAAATAAATGTCTCTTGCATAAATCCACTTCCCATAGAGCCTACCTCTACAGCAACTAGCAACACAATGACAACTAGCAACACAATGGCAACTAGCAACATTATCCCAACACACACATTTGACCAGAGGGAAAGAAGAACACACACGATCATTAGTGCCATGGACAATGACTACATTATATTATCCTTAACCTGCACACACAGCTTACGACCCAAAACAAGACACAAACAAATCCAACCCACTGAACACACCATGTTAGCTTAAAGCACAACAATGGCCTCATCAAAAAACAACAGACACGAAGGCACGGCGGCCACAAGCGACACAAAAAAAAACCCTCACCCGTCTGAAGTAACCTTTGCGTGCCTTCTGCTCAGCAAACTCGTTCACTATTGTGTTCAAATCCAGTTTCCTCGCTCAGTTATTTTCAATGTAGAGTTAGGCCTGTTTCACACCGCACACGAAGTCGTGAACGAATTCGTCTTCGAATCCCTCTCCGCGTGCATTCGCAAGCTGCGTTCAAGTCGCGTCCTGTTGTGCAGATGAGAAAGCTCTTCTGTGTACAGACCGGCGCCGAGGCCGCCGCCTCCGCTCCTGAAACCAAAAATGGAACTCGAGCGCATTTTTTCCGCGTGTAGGCTGCGTAGCAAGCGACTTTCAGCACCAACTGTGCAAAAATCACTTTTATGAAGCAATTTCACGTCTATCCAATCGTGTACTTGGAATACATAAGGAAATATAACTTTAGGCGCATTAATAACATCATTTTCCAGGTACTACTAAATTTAGATTTTTTTTTTCATATGCATAAAACACATGTTGCACTTTAAGGAGACATATCAGTTGTATTCCTACCATATTTAATAGTGCTGCTTTAGAATGAAGCACGAGGAGTTGTTTTGAGTCCAATACTACTCCAGGCTCTTCGCCCGCGCTCCGTGGGAGTCTGAATACATGCGCTCGCCGCGAGGTAGTTCGGCTGGAAAGGGCGCTCGGCTCTGGGGTCCGCGTGCGGTCTGAAACAGGCCTTATGCAAATCCGTAGCCTGGCTCGAGACAGACTGATCTTCCATGTTCAGAGATACATGGGGAGACAGTCTGGAATTGTGCGATTTGAATCTCGCTGACTCCGGCAAAACCAAGACGAGCCAATCATAGCACAGGAGGCGGGAGTTAACAGTGCGTCATCTTCCGCGCTAGGATTTCCCACAAAACACCTGTGCTCCTCCGGGCCATAACCAAAACAGTGAGGATGGCGGCCGAGACACAACAATCTTCTGTTTTAAATGAGCTGGACTTGTCCTTAAAGCCACAGCAAGAAGCTGCTCTGAGGGTTTCACCGGAACATCTACCCGACTAACAAACATGGCGACATAAATGCAAAGCGTAGGTCCTTTTGTGTTTGATTGGTTCGCGCTCGTTCAAATTGCGATCGTTAGCCCCTCCTCCAGTCTCGATTTGGAAATTGCTTCCTATTACCACAATTCCAGACGGTCTTTATATGTATTTATAAATGCATAAATAAACGAGGAGGTATCCGGGCGAGACTCAAAGCTAAGCTATCGTTGTTCTAGCTAATGGACGTTCACTGGAGAATAAAACAGATGAACTGCTAAGCCATTCCCAGAAGATGGTGAAAGACTGTTGTGGAGCGGAGGGAGCTGCGCAGGAGGAAGAGGAAGGCGGAGGTAACCAGTGCAGGACACCACGCTCTGAAATCAGAGGAGACTGAAGGCAGCCAGCCAGGTTTCCTCCGGGTGCTACGGTTTCCCCGACCTTACTTACTTACTTACTTACTTTTTAATGCCCTGTAGAAACCCTGTAAATGTTCGTTATCAAAAAGTCAGGGATAAATGTGTTCCTATTCCTAGAAAGAAACAGGCTACAAATGAATGCCAAATCTTCTCCAGCACACAAAGCTTTGGCTTGAATTGCCTGCTATAAAAATTGAAAGTTTTGCCTGGATAAATAGATATAATAAATGAATAAACCCAGTGCAGAGAAGCAATTTCCCCGTGTCTACCTGCTCACAGCCTCGCACCCCGTCGCTAAGACATCGCCAAAGATTAATTAATTCTCCGCTCTTCTGTCTCTTTTCCCCCGAGAGTTCTCATTATTGACTGAAGTAATTACAAACGTTTTTTTTTTTTTCATTTCCAGGTGACTGCCGTGAGTGGCTCGCAGCGGTGTGATGTAGCAAACAGTGGGGAAGAGTGCCAGTTCTGCTTCCGTAACACGCTGATCTGGCGCACGCCTATCCTGTCAAATTCCACTCATTCATGTCAGAGACGGCGCTTTACACAGCGGAGTTGAGCATGTGGTAATTAGCGGGTTTATCTAAAGCTGGTGTTAACTGCTTTCAAGGTGTTAAGGTGCGTTCAGACCGAACGTGCGTCCACGCTCCGTCAGCCTCTAGTTGGACGCCAAACATTGCCGCTTCACACTCGCGAGAAACGCCCGTTTGCTGCGCGTGAAGTTTTGCAGCGTCATAATTAGGAGGCGTGTCATACAACTCAGGCCGAGCGCAAACCGCCATGATCAACTTGTCCTCCATGCTCCAGGTCAGGGGCGCAACTACCGCAACTACCCCCCCCCCTCCCACACACAACACACACATGGCTCTTTGATGGTTGTTTCTTTTTTTTTTTAAGAAAATAAATACCCTCTGAATTGACTTTATTTTAACGAAAATGTCACTATTTCACACAATATAACATCGATATTTCCCTCTATGGAGTTTGTTATCACAAAAATACAATCACACGGCCCGATTAAAAGCTTCTGTTGCTTCATTCACGTAACTTTTCCTCCTCTCCCTCTCTCTCCCTCGCGCAAGAGGGGAGAAAACAACGCAAGCTTCAACGCGATCTCCTCTGTAGCCGTGTTTATTATTTCATTAGGACTTTTATTTCTCAAACTTGTTGCCTTATGCTCACTTTGAGCTCCTCGTGGGGGGTGGAGATGACAGTCCCTCTGCACTCCTCTCTGCCCCACTCCAGCAGTGACTTTTGTTTCGCAAAATAAGCACAACTAAAGTGACGCCCCTCCCCCAAAGAGGAATAAAAAAAAACACTTCACCACCGCGAACCTGTTCATATCGTTCACTGTAAAGACTCGTTCAAAAGAGCCGGATCGTTCACGACCGACACACATAGACTGTTAAAAAGAACACATCACTATTGGCGCCCCTATGAAAGGCATATATTGCGTTTGCCCTTTTTGCGCCACTGCTGCAGGTAACAGGTGACGCTTGTGCTCACTATTTGAGCCCAGTCCCGGATTGGTTAACAAGGCGTAAATGAACGCACGTGTAGATTGTGATTACTTGAGTGCATGAAGCAGTGGGCGGGGCATCTCTGCTCTGTACTGCGCTGTTCTCACTGGCTTTGACGCGCGTTTATCCTCATCTGCTGGCATTTGGAACGCTTCATACGCGTGGACCATCTTTGCTTACATTTCGACGCGCGTCAAAGCACGTCTACATAGGGTTAACATGGAAGTTGGTGGCGTGTCAGCGTTTGGTCTGTATGCACCATTAAAGACAGTGGAGCAAGCGGATAAACGTTTGGTTCAGTTCAAATAACTTCACTGTACCTTTTTTATTTTTGTTAAAAGTCCACTTTTAAATATATACAGAATACTATATTTGCTGTAGGAAAATGTGTCTCTTTTTCCACCTGTGCTGTTTTGTCTACATTGCAGAACACTCAACCGTATTTGTTTCTTGACAAAGGCTGGTTGGAGCCGATACGCGTTGAAGAAACCAGCAATATGTTTTAACCTCTTAACCCCCGCCTTAAGCGAGTGCATTTTCCTTCTGTCCCTTTGTCTTTTCTGTCAGCGTAGTATTTTACTCTCGCAGACAATTAATGAGTAAAAAAAAGACGCAACGTGCAGTGACGCTTATGGCCTGTAGGGGCATAAGTTACCTAGTTTGGCTTTAAAATTCATGTACAGATAGGAAACATGTAACTACATTACACTACAGTTTGCATTGGTTTCATTTTGTTGAGAAAAAAACGGCTTAATATCTAATGCTAACTGATACATGTAAACGAATGAAAGCTGCTATGCTAAGCTAAGCCATAGGAATGAATGGGCCGCTAAGCTAATGTGGCAAATTCTACCGTTTCAAAACATCTGCTTCTTTCGACCTGGTCCAGCACCAGGAATCAGATCCTACATTTCCACAATGGATGCATTTAATTTTAGAGCTTTTATTCAAGGTTTAAATGAGCACTTTTAGCTCTAGTTTCAGCATAAATTCACACGTCTTCAAAAGAAAGTATGTTTTTACTCAGTTTAAACAAAGTGCCATTCCTGGAACCGCCACCTTAACGTGGTGGAGGGATTTGAGAGCCCGAATGATCCTGGAGCTCTGTTGTCGGGGGCTTGGTGCCCCTGGTAGGGTCTCCCATGGCAAACAGGTCCTAGGTGACGGGTCAGACAAAGAGCGGTTCAGAAGCCCCTTATGAGAGACCAACAGGCCCGGTTAAAATCGTGAGGCCGTCCTTCTGTGGACCCACCACCTGCAAGAGGAGCCATAGGGGCTGGTGCAGCTCCAACAGCTGCCCCCACGACCCAGCAACGGAAAAGTGGAAGAAAATGGATGGATTAAACAAAGTGGAGCGGACACTTGGACACCACAGAGATACAGAGACACAAGCTGCTGCTGTTACAAACTGGACTAAAACTGCCTCCATGGACATTATTTTAACTCAGGATTAACATGAATCTTTTTCTGATGGATTGTCGCTACATCTGAGTGGTGAGTGTTGCAAAAGTTTCTCTCAGATTTATAACTTTCAATTTGTTAGCGTAGCATAGCTTCTAACAGGCTAAAGGCTACAACACGTAAGATTGGTTTTCTGTTATCATGTAGGTTTACTACAGTGATGATAATGGCTGTTTTCACGTTTACTGTGCCCACTTTTGTCATGTTAATGACCCGTGAAAACCAGGCATTATGTTTGCATTTTCGCGCATTTTTAATTAGAAAGCATTTGCGAGCGTTAGCACATTTTTCATTGAAAACAATGCAGTTCAAAGACGGATGCTAGTCTTGTAAATCTACTGTTTACTGCTCTAAACCAACTCATAATCTTCACATTCTGGCCTCATAAGTTCAGTATAAGATGCTGTTAAAGTGACATAATGCTATTTTTTGCAATTCCAAAGCTTCATACAGAGCTGTCCTCAGAGAAGTCCATCAGATTTGTTTAAAGTTAAAACATGTAACTTAAACAATATGGTAGGCTACATGTTTCAATAAAATAATACAAAAAGTAGTAGCCTAGCATATTCCCAGTGTCACTGTTTCCCATTAATAGAGATGGGTGGAAGTATAATAATAAGTAGGTCTGAGTTAATATTTAGCCAAAAATAAAATGACATTTCACTCCATCATTGCATTTGATCTTTTTAATATTTTTCTAATATAAAGGATTGTTTGTTCCATCATAGTGTGTGAGACAGTGTGTCCCAGACATAAGCATTGTATTGTATTGTTTATTTTCCAATAGTGGAACGATAATTTGCACTTTACAACATTTGAGTGAGCCTTTCTATTGAGGCTCACTCAAATAAATATTGGCAAATATCGAATATCGGCCACAGCAGCGAGGCAAATATCGGATATCGATATCGGCAGAAAATGTTCATATCGGACCATCCCTAGTGCACAACGGGGGAAAAGACAAAAAGTATTGATACCAGCTCTGATGAATATCTGGCTCGATATTGCTTTTACTATTGATTTAGCATTGAGTAATATATTTCTTTTGACAACCCTACATGAGAGTTATGTTAATGGACCTTTGTTTCTCTAATATTTCACACATTATTCAAATAAATGTGGGTTCTATCTTTACTTTGAGTTAAAACATAAAAAATGCACCAGTTTTTATGATGTATTTGGTCGGTGCAGAGGCTGGCTGAGGCCTTCACACACTGATGCATAAACAATGTCAAGGCGGTGTTTACCTGCCACCTCCTGCCATGGGTCGACCTGTGCAGAAGACAGCGTAAAAGGCTCCATACAGTTATACACTAGCCAATGCCTCACAGTACACCACTCTGCTATACCACTGGTCACAGCACCGAGAGTGACACACTGGCTCACCCTGACGCCGCTGTAATTCCATCACTGAGCAAACTTCATCTAATCTGTGGTCTCTAATCTGTGCTGTTAGAATCTCCTTCGCCCATGCACTGTGTCCTCAAAATGAAGTCCAATGAAATGCGTTAACGTCACCTTGAAGCCCTGGAGGATCTGCTTATGTTCTGCTGCATTTGCCTGTTCTATACCAAGCAGAGCTGCAGAGGTCAATCTGAAGGCCAAAGCAGCAAGCTCTCTGCTCTGGGCAACAAAGGGCAAAAAAAAAACAATCCTATGGATGTAAACATTTTAAGACAATGTCTTCATCATGCTCCTTTTCACCATGCACTGTTCATATTAATGTAAGACCCTGTAAGGAAAAATATGAACATGAATGAATAAATTAAATTAATTAATTAATTTAAAGATATAAAGAAAATAATATTTGGAGCTATTTTGCATAATATTAGGATCTACAGTGGGTTGCATAAGTATCCCTTTAACTTTTCAACATTTTTCAATACTATGGACCATAAACATAAATATATTTAATTGGAATTTTATGTGAAAGACACACACTAAGTGACACAATTGTGAAGTAAAATTAAATGTATTGATGATGATTTTTTCTTTTTATAAATAAAAAACTTAAAAGTGGGATGTGCATTAGTACCGGCCCCCCTCTCCTGCGTTATACTTATACAATAAAACATAAAAATGTTCATTTATCCCTTTTCCATGCATTTAATTTCTTTTCCAGTTTTCTTTTTTTTTAACCATTTTTTCATATTTTTTCAAATGTTATTCCCTGAATTGTCCCCAATTTTCCCACTCCCACCCCCATTTTTCTATGGTTTTTCCACCCAATTTTAAAATTAATTTTTTGGTTCCATTTTTTTCCAGATATCGCCTCAAATATTCCACATATTTCCAATTTTCCCAATTTTCTTTTCAACTTGTCTTTGACATTTATTATTTTTATTTTGTTTATTGGTTTATTGGTTTATTTGGTAGGGACAGTGCAAGTTAATGAACAAGCCACACCGGATTGTAGCCTTGGGCTAATTTCCATCCGTCGCCCCCCATGTACACTCTCAAACACACTCTCATTCATCCTGGCCTATTGTACATGTTTTTAGTGGTAGGGGAAACCGGAGTACCCGGAGGAAACCTACGCAGACACGGGGAGAACATGCAAACTCCACACAGAAAGGCCTTGGTGGGAATCGAACCCGGACCTTCTAGCTGTGAAGCACGAGCGCTAACCACTGTACTACCGTGCCGCGCTGATGACCAACAGCATAAAACTTGAATATAAAGTAGTGGGAAGTACTTTGGGTGGAGAAACGCTTTTTACTCCAACCAGACTCTGCGGCTGGAGAGGGGTTGTGGGGGAGTGGGGGTGAATCTTTTTGATCTCTTTATCTCAAGACACGAACATTGTTTAGCTCACGATGGGGTTAATAAAGTTTTTAGTTGAGCCTATCATGCTTAAAGGGACTAGATGCAAGTTGTCCTTTTTATACTCACTACTGCCACCTCAGGTCTTACACGTAACTGCAGTTTCTATATTACGCTCGTGCATGACGGCACTTCAGACCCGAATTAACAGCTTTTTGAGTGACAGTGCAGGATTTTAGAGGCAGTTGTGGTGAACAAGTCTGGGCTCATTCTACACATTAGGACATTACTGGAACATGTAGGGGGAGAAAAATACTTAATTTTAACATTTTTGAACTCAGCCTAGTCCTTTTAAGGAAGAACACAAGGCAGCGCAATGTAAATGAGGAAATGAATGTCAGCGGTGTTCCCATCAGAGCAGTCATCTCCTCTTGCGACGCCCTCTCGCAAGTGGCGAAGGCGCATAGGCAATAGCTCCGCCACTCGGAAAATCTCAATTCACTAGAAGCCTGTGCACCCCGTACGCCAGGCACAAGATCTGGCCCTAAAGGCAGGTGTACACTGCACGATTTTGGCCGTCTACGACGTACGATCACTAGTCGTGGGAAAAATCTTAGGTCGTAGCTGAAAATCGCAGGTCTTAGGTCGTACAGTGAGACAGGGACAAAGATTTAAAATATGTTTTTCTATTTTCACTTCTATCAGACTCAGGCAGTGTCTGATATTTTGGAACACTAGTCATAGAGTGAGCCTCCTCTCTCTGCAGAGAGGATCTCTGTGTCCCGTCAACACATCAGGGCATGCTGCACTGCAGCCAGAGTCACAGCAACAGAGACCGGGCATGAGCAGGTCCGACTACGCATTTTAAAAGGACTTTCTCTGAACTTTTCCACGAAAATAAACCCCGCTAGCATGCAGCACTTGTCTCAGCTAAACCCACACACCTTCTGAAGCCTGAAACTGCTATGAGAAAACTTTGATCATGGCTACGATAGTCTCTTTGAACAATCGCAGAGTGAAGAGTGCAGCTCACGATTTTTTTTTACCATCCCCATGTCGTGCAATTTGACATCTAAAGATCTTATAAGACAAAAGAAATGGTGCAGTGTACACCTGCCATAAGACTTTGTTGATCTTGCAATGAAGAGGACCATTTACTTTTTCACCCAGAAAAATACACTTTAAAGGAAGTCTCTTGGTCTCTTGATACTCAAACACCCAGTATCGGTATCGGAAGCAAAAATAGCTGGATCGATGCATCTCTAAAACGTTTGTGCGTCGTCACAAGGCTGGAAAACACTATGAACACTGTCCAGCAGCTGCCGCCCGAGTTACTGTCTGCAAATCCAAATGTTTGTAAAGAAAAATATGTTAAATATTGGTGAGGACTGTCCCTGCCACGCCAAAGTTTGTGAGGACATGTACACCCCAGTCCATAAGGAAGTTACGCCCATGAATGTCAGAATTCAAAAGTCGTGCAGCTTTATTTATAACATTATAGTGTTGGCAAAGAGCCCTCTCTCCTCAGCCTTCCCGCTCTGAGACCACCGGAGCAGACTGTCCATTCCCCCGCCATCAGCGCGCCTCACTGTGATGAATGCAGATCGCAAATAGTTCTGCCCAAACGTGGGCTCCTTGGTTTTAAATTAATCCCTCAGGGTTCTGGGGTCACTACGCCTGTGATTGGTCACCCTCCCCTTAGAAACCAAACGAACAGTGGTGGAATTAGAGCTTCAGCCAGACTTCCTTTCTCTCCACGAAGAGAGAGAAAATGGATGTAATAAGGCATGCGCAGGGAGCGTTTTAATGAGCCTGAATGTCGCGCAGATCTTCCAACAGAGGCGGGTGGGGGGGGGAGCGCTCGGTCCCCCTGCGGGAACAAGACCTTGTCCTTTTCGCTCGATGAGAGGAAACTTTTTAATGAACGAAGCGCGGTGACTTTATTTCTCAGGTAGAAGCCGTCCCTCGGGGAGCGTCCGCACTAGCAGACGGGTCCGGGGACATTTCTCCGACGCCTACATGGGGGCGTGAGGCCGTAGGATGGTACGTTCGCGTGAAAGAGACACATTATGATTTATTGTGGCTCTTCCAGATATATTGCAAGACTTCTTCTTCAGTTACAAAGCATTAAGGTCCATTTAAGGCGAGTGCAAAAGTACTGTCGCCTTCAAAACTAAAACAGCAGCGTCTCTGTCGGTCAATTAATGTTTATTTGTAGAGCACTTTTCACACACACAGGGATCTCAAAGAGCAGAATGTCACATTCAATAAAAGTATTTTCATTCTGTCAGAGAAATACACCAGGACTGGAAACAGGAATCCTTGGAATCAAAACCAAACAATGGGAGCTGGTCAAGTTGGAATTGTTAGATGTGGTTTTAACTTTACTTATCATCATGATTCCTCATGGTGTAAGAGTTTATACAGGGTTTCCACAGGGCATTAAAAAGCATTAATGGTAAGCATTTTGGAATTGTCCTAAAATAAAAGCCATACATGTCATTGAATTGCGTTCAATTCAATTCAAACTGGTATTAAAACCACATTTATTGGACAATTATGACATTACTCACCAAGTTTTACTGTACAAAAATAATAATGTAATAAAATAAAAAGTTGCCGTTTTAGTATAGAATTTTACATTCTTTTGCTCAAAAGTTTTCCATTTTGTCCATTTCTGTTTCCTCTGTTTGAAAAAATCTGCATTTGTGGCAACATTTTTTCTTTGTATTTGGCATTATAATGGCATTAAAAAGCATTGAATTTGACTTGATTGAATAAAACCCTGTTCTAAGCACGATTGATCTCCTGCAGACACGTGATCTAGAGGATGCCATATCGATGACGAGTCATATTAAACCCTTCACTCGTGCAGTAATTTGGTGACTGATTCAGTGCCACCAGTACGGCGTCAGCCAGAGAGGACCAGGAAGTGATGTGAGTTGAATTGATTTTACTTGTTATATTTGTGCCTAGGCAGTGGTGTCAGCATCTCGGCGGGTTTAAGTCATTCAGACTGAAGCAGGCTCAGCGAGGAAACCAGAGGAAACCTACACAGAGATTAGCCTGGCAAATCGCCAGTGGGGACCACCAATTCATTTTCTCGTAGGAGAGGTGTGGTTTACGATTGTCCATTGTCCGTATCAGATGACGTATGACGTACCCGCTGTAACCTTTCGAGCTAAACTATTTAGAACACGTTCTAAAGCTTGATCGAAAGATGGCGTCGTGTCTGCTGCTGTCATGTTGGATCCGTAAATAAACTTTTTTTTTTAAATCTGTAAACAAACTACAAGCTTCCGTATGTCGAATAGTGCGTCATCATCTTGCCGTCCCTCCTCGTTCTGTGATTGGTCCCAAATCCATGTGAAGATTTCGGCCATGGTCTCCAGACTGCTGTGCAGTTCCAAATGATTCGAGTGCAGACATCAGTCTGGGTATTCCCAGGCTACACAGGCACGGGGAGAACATGCAAACTCCACACAGAAAAGTCCCGTCCAGGTGGGAATCGAGCCTGGGACTTTCTAGCTGTGGAGCACGAGCGCTAACCACTGCGCTACCGTGCCACCCACAGAAAAGTTGGAGGGACTGACGATCTGCTTTTAGCATGGCCGTTTGCTCCAGGCTTCCAGGTTTCTAGGTTAAAAGAAAATAGCAAAACTGTGCCAACTGCATGTAGCACACTCCTTTGCCGCTCATGTCTGCTAACTCAGAAAAGCGCGCAAAGTGAAATATGGGTAAATAAGGGAAAACAGTTCTTCACTGTTTCATGGAGGGATATAGCGCTCCAAACCCTTCCTCTTATAAAATGTCTGAGGCTGAGCGGTTTCCCAGTGCGCACGGACAGCTGCATTTGTTCACTGAAATCCACATTTACATCAGAGCTAATGAGCCTTTTTCAACTGAATCTTTAATCCACCACTGGGTTTTTCTCTGAGCGCACAAATGAACATGCCACTTGCTTTAATCAAAGGGAAATGTTGCTTGAAATGATCATTTTGAACCTATAAATTCGTGAGGTCACCGAGCATGGATTTACTTGGTTTAATGAAAAAAAGAAAGATCGTCATTTAAACAAAAGAAACATTTACTGAAGGCGACTTAAAGCGATAGTCTGTAAGTTTAAATGAAATGTAAATAATATTTAATCATTCCATTATTCCTTTGCTGATCTCAGACTCTAATTAGAATCCCCAGAGCCATCACTTTGACCAAAATACTTTTGACCATCTTATCAGAGGCATTTCATGTTTAAACTTGAGTGCAGATTTTAATAAGAATTCCCAAACATCCTGACAATACATGGATAGTTCTAGTTTGGTGACGTTTAGCATTTGAACAGGTATTTCATCTCTGATTTGTGCAATAATCTTTCTCAAATTCCTCTTGGGGAGCCTGGGGATGTATGCTGGAGGGACGGTTTTGGCTCCTGGGCCTGGCGTTGCCCTGCAATAGTGGATCATCTTCTTTTTCCTGCCAGGGACCGGTACAGGACCTGAACATTTTCCACGGCCCGGTGTGCGCACAGGGGGGTGGAGGGTTGGGGTATTGGAGGTGCGTAATTAGACTATGGGTCACGTTTTTAAAGCATGGAGCGCAGCCCTTTGATCGCAGCGCTACAGCGGGACCGTGGTATATTCTCTCTTCTCTCAGGACGGTTCCACTCACAGTGGGATAAATACAGCTCTCTGTCCTGTGTGAGAGCGTGAAAGGTAAATGCAAATAAAAGTTGTGAGGCTGCAGCGCGATGAACGTTACACTGAAGGCTGTGACCAGAGGTGGGTAGAGAAGCCAAAAATATATTTACTCAAGTAAGAGTAATGCTACTTTAAAATCATTTTACTCGTGACATAAATTATCAGAAACAAAACTTGTGAAATCTAATCCCTAATATTTCCAAGGAAAATACCATAAATATGTATTCAAATGTATGTATATGTCTAAGAAAAGTACCAGAAAATTTCATTTGATAAGTGCCATTGAGAAAACTCAACGTTTGCTTGAACATTTCTCTTTACAGAGCAGTGTTTATTGCCAGATTTCTTTCAGTGGCATGAAAATATAAAGTGAAATTCACACAAGTTTTGTTTCATAAATAACATTTGTCGAGTACAGTAACAAATATCCAACACAATTTAAAAAAAATTTTTATCTGCTTTTGCAAATGAACTCTTATGTGTCACATGACATGAAGCGTTTGTAAATTTAAAATGTAGTCACAATGGCACAAATGTTTGTTTACTCGAGTAAGAGAAAAGATACTTAATTACAATATTACTTAAGTAGAAGTAAAAAGTACTGAATGATATAACTACTCAGATTGGTACGGTTTCTGTGTATGTAACGTAATGTTACAGGGAAGGGCCTGGCTGGTACTTGGATGGGAGACTGTTTGGGAACACCAGGAAGTCTGGGGTGAATTAGTGTGTGTGTGAGTGGTTGGTGGGGTCGCTGATGTGTGCAGACTGGGGTCAACGCTTACCATCACCGAGTCTGGAGTGAATGAATAATGAACAAAATTGTAAAGTGACTCTGAGCGTCTGGAAAAGCGCTATATAAGACTAATGTATTATTATTATTATTATCTCATATCTGAACCCGGAGCAGTCTGAACATATCCGAGTTTACATGTTGTAATCACCACTTTGAGTGACATTCCAAGGCATTTTTCCAAGTGGAAGTTCAGAAATGTACCAGTTATAGATCGCATTTTGTCTTGTTCCTTTTCCTTTTTGAACATCTGTACCAAAAATAGAGCCAATGGGCTTCATCTCTCACAGATTTTTGACAACATTTAATAAGAGCAATGCCTCTCTCTGCGCTGTTGTTGATGAAGGAATTAACTTTTTGTCTTTGAGAACGGACCTCACATCATCAGGGTTTACTTCTGCCGTTAATTTGGCCTTCAATAAGAATATCTTACATAAGATGCATTATACTAAAGACATTGAATAAAAATCTAGATTGGACATGACACTTGACATTGACTCATCTCGTGACCATCGAAGCTCACTACTTTTTGTTTTCTAGTCCCCGCCAACATTGCAAAGCCTTTCATTTTGAGGTCCAAGTGTTCAGTTACATTATATGGAGCAGAGAATAGCACCTATTTTACAGAGAGTACATCCGGAGCGGAGGCAGACACACTTCAATCACACTGCAGCTCTCTGTAATCCTAATCCCAGCCCGATGTGATGCGTTTCTCAAAATACTTCGCCATCATCTCTCGGCTGCAGGCGGAACATGGAAACAGCGAGTTTGGTAATGACATCGGATCGCACACGCGACGGCACGGAATTGTCTTGTGACAAACTCTTGCACCGAGGAAAAATATAAAAATAAACTTTAAAAAATGCTAAAATATTCTGAAATCTGACAAGACATTTTTCACAAATCTGTGAACTTGGGGAATTGTTTTGAGAACAGCAGGTTCAAACCACAGAGTTTTGAACCCACAGGAGATAATAGTTCAGGACCATGAAGTCTAAAGTCAGGAGAACACTGCCATATACTGGAGTTCAGTCAAAGGTATTCTGATGCTATAGTGTGTTTGTCCATGTTGTGACCCAGAAGTTCCTGTGGACATATACTGCATATTTGGAATAATGTCTCAGTAAGGATTAGCCAGGGGTCAGCGCTGGTGAGGAGCTGGCCTGGAGCTCACCCCGCAGGAAGCAGTGGAATGACTTGGGAAAATCAAACTTTCAGTTTCATCCAACAACGTGGCTACCAACTCTGTGGTGCTACAGTTTAGAAAAATGGTTCTCAACTGGTATGCCGTTGGGACTCAAAATCACCCAGGAATGACAAGCCGTGACTCAAACACGACTCAGACTTCTACATAATGTAAAATACGGTCTTTTTCTCACAAATTGCTGAATAAGCATTAGATAAGCCAAAGCTGAAATCATGATCAAAACAACCCGATAACAGTCGTTTTGTGGCATTTTATACTTTATCCTCTACATTAATATTCAACTAAATGTTTTCTGGGAAAGGCTCACAACCCACTTTTGGGTCTCGACCCACCAGTTGAGAACCACTGGTTTAGAACGTTTGTTTTGGAATAAAAAAACTAAAAACTTTAAGGACAGAGACAAGAACTTTAAAGAGGCAAGAACAAACTCCAAATGCGCCAATTTTGGAACTTTTATCGGTCTTTTCCTCTGACAAAACAATGTACTGCCTCTTTTTCTTCCTTTTGTTGCTTTACTCACTTATCCCCATGCTAAATTATTTTTGTGATTAGCAGAACTAAAAACACTCCTCTCCACATGCAATCTTCTGTTCACAATGTACAAAAAAATATGTTTTGTTGTAGAATGAATAGTTAGGCTCATTCTGATAGACTTCATGTTTGGACTATAATATCTGAGGGGTCCTGGCTGTACTCCGCTTAATCCGCCCCACCCATGCCTATTTTTGCCACGGATCAACACTTGCGCTGTCATAACACTTCCGGTAGAGCGGAGTCCGTTCTATAAGTGGAGAACAAGGGGAAATGTTTGCTGCTAAAATATGATGTACAGGAGATTGATTTGTGTAAAAAGTTCAATGTTCATTTGCAACAGCAAGTCGACATATATTTCTCTGCGAGGCCTGAGACTGGCTTTGTGTCTGTGTAGAACTGAGTTTCTCTGGCGGCGTCCACTCGAACTTCCGGAATAAGATGAATGAACTTGTGTAATGTTCAAGAAAGTTTGAGTTGTAAAGAAATTGTATTTATTACACAATAACTGTTTTGGTTTTAAGTAATAATGCCTTACACTTCTATTGCGCTTTACAAGCCTGTATTACCAAGTTTCTCAAAGCGCTACACTGTCGTCATTATTCATTCACTCCATACTCGGTGGTGGTAAGCTACTGTTGTAGCCACAGCTGCCCTGGGGTAGACTGACGGAAGCGAGGCAACCAGTCTGCACCATCGGCCCCTCCGACCACCACCAACCACTCACTCACTCACTACATTCTCTAGGCTTCCTGGTGTTACAAACGGTCTCCCATCTAAGTACCGACCAGGCCCTTCACTGCTTAGCTTCCAAGGTCTGACGGGATTGGGCAGAGCAAAGGCGGTATGACCACGTGTAGTTTGTAGTTTGACTTTAAATATTTGCGTTGTTTAGTAAAAACAAATAAAACTATTAGAGTCAATAGTAATTACAATTTTATTTTCTAAATGGTTAAAGATGTTGATTTGAATGCAATAACACCTTTCAGGTTTTGTGTACCTGAAGGTTTTTAGTCAAAATAAATTGAAAATATTAATCATAGAAAACATACATTTTCTTGGTGAATACTACTTAAAGCCAAAATCAAAATCAAACATTTTTGTACTCAAATTTTTTGATGTAATCAGTTTCATCAATCTAGTTGAGTAGAACTTGTCAGGGTTTACAGTGTATGTTTACCATTTGACCTGCCAATGTCTCTAGCATTTTAGGACACAATACAACATTCAAAACTTCTTTCAATAAAACAATAAATGAGTGCCAAATAGCTTAACAGAACAAGGTTCAAAATTGAGTATACTGACTAAAACATTCAAGTAACTTAAAGGTAACCAATAAATGATACTGATTGATTTGATGAGGGTTTACACAGGTAGCGGCAAGTCCAGTCTAAAAAGAATTGTAGAATGTAGAATTTCCTACAAATTAGGTAATTGGAAGGTTCTTCTTTAAGAAAATGAGCATTTCTGCTCTTTCACTCCCCAGCCTGTTTCTCTTTTCATCAATTATGTTAGCTGCTGCACTGAATAGTCGCTCACTGTCGACACTGGTGCTCGGTGTGCAGAGAAACTTTGCAGCAGTGGCAGCCAAGGTGGGAAACTGAATCAGGTTGGATGCCCAGCAGTCAAATGGGCTACTTGTGCTTGAGATTGTTGACTCGCTGAGATATGTCTGTAGTTAAGCATGAGCACTGGAAAACTGTGAGCCATCTTCCAGGCCACTCTCAGTACTGCTCACGCTTGTCTCTGATTCCAGTTCCAGTTGTGGATAGGGGTGGGCGATATTGACAAAAATGAATATCTCGATTTTTTTTTTTAATATCTCGATATCGATATTCAGATGATATTTTTGCAATCCTTCACAGAAATGTGTGCAAACTGGCAAAGAAGGTTCATTTGGTCTTTTGACTTGCAGTATCTGACCTATTATTGTATAGAATTACTAGTACATAAAGATGTGTCACATTATTGATTTAAACATTAGGGCAGGGGGAACAAAAATGTATATCACGGTATGAAAAAGAAATATCAAAATAACGATGTATTTGGCGATATAATTTACACCTGACAAAATACTTCAAAATCAAAGCCTATAGACAATAGGGCAAATTCATTTAAAGCTATTTTCTTCTATTTATTCATCTAAAGCTCTACCTTCATCTGGAAGAACCATACTGTCAATGGGAAGAACACGGAAGATAAGATAAATAATTTTGCTACAATATTTGCAACTTCATCTCCATCACAGTGAAATGCTCCTGTAAGTTCACCTGCCTCTGGGCAGTTTACTTGTGTTTTATCATTGTGGTTTTCTTCATCGTGTTGTTAGTTAGCGCCAGGCTAAAAGTTAGGAAAGTTAGCTAGCTAGCAAGCCAGTGCTACAACTTGTCCTGAGCCCTTTCCTCGCAAATATGAGCGACTCAAGTGACAAACTTCATACATATCATTAGATTCTTCATCTCTGTAATCGCTCCACGCTGCCATGTTGTTGTTTTGACTGTGTTACGGCTGGCGCGCTACAGTAACCCACAAGGACAACGCGACAAAGTCCGAAAAACAAAACAAAACAAAAAACATGTTTGGGGGGTCAGATTGTACAAATTATGAAATATCTCGATATCCAATTTTGCATATCGTCCAGACAAAAATGTCGATATTATCGTCTAAACGATATATCTCCCACCTCTATTTGTGGAGTTTTCCTGGGTCTTTCTGTGGTGGTCATGGCTTCAGTGGTGATCTACGGCTGAATCTACCCCATCTCCATAGACAGACCTTTACATGTTTTATGTTGTCCGTGTTGGAGAAGTATCTGAATGCAACAACAAGCTCTTCAAATGGGCACAAAACCGTTTCTGCTCTAATACTCTCTCCAACATGTAAAATGTACTGTTCCATCTAGTGGTTACGTCCTGCTGAAGACGTTTGGTGGGGAGATGTAAATCTGTCTGGATGTCCTCAAGTGGCTAGCGGAGAGTGTTTGAAATGTTCAACTATTTTTCTACAGTTTGCCACCGCGTCACTAACACTCCTTTGTGACAACAAGCATCCCACACTGGTTAGTCCAAACTTGCATGGCCTTCTTCATGTCTCTCGCAGAATAATGTGAACATAGATTTCTGGATATCCCACTTATCAAGCATCCCTCCAAGTGCCTCGGCTATAGCAATGGCCGTGTGAGATCCATGGAATTGGCTCGTATGTAACACAGCGCTTAGACGTGTAAAAGATGCTGGCATCTCCATATCCACTCAGTGTGCTGTCAAGCTAAGTAAAGACAACGAGTCAACATCGCTGCTTTATGTCGATAGTAAAGCTGACGGCGGGGACATCTTCCAGTTTAGTGGCAATGAATTTACTCACAGTCTCGTGTGCAGTAGGGTTGGTAGCGCAGTTTCGGCAATACATTTGTGGCCTGGGCAAATTGTACTGTGGCTCAACATGATCCATTAAGCAGCGGAATCCCACGCTGTCGACGACTGAAAATTCTCCACAATTTTGTCGGTTATGCCAGTTGCACGCTGGGACTCTTTGGGAACTTTTCTTTCCACTTGAATGAGTCCTGCAGAGTCTGTTGTTTCTACCGCTCAGTGTTAGCTTCTTTGAGTAAGGTATGTTTTCTTCGGGGTGGTGCGTTTTTAAATGCTTTATCAAACTACTTGTGTTAAGTGTCATAACATGAGCGCCTCGAAAACATCTTTTGTGCAAATCTGACATTTTGCGGTCAGTTGAGAATACTGCCAAAAAGCCAACATACTTCAGTCACTGTATTCGCGCTCAGGCCTCGATTCTACTACTGTCTGCAACTTGTGGTGAAAGCAGCGAAGAAGAATTGACATCCGGCCTGATGACAACATTCGCAGAGCGAGGCTAGTCTGCCCGTTTTTCATGTCATAGTTTGCACATTATCATAAATGTAATACTGGTATCGGCTTGGTGGTTTGGTTTGTGTACTGGATGGGTTCTTGTTCTCCGCTCGTGGAGGGCCATGGATCCTCAAAGCCTGGTTTTGAGGAACTACATATTGAGGTGGTAGATGTTTGGGGCAGGGCAGCGCGGATGAAATTTGTCATAGCTTGCAAACACAGCTGGCTGTTGGCCTTCTGCTGTTTTCTCTGAATCTTCTTGCTGTTGCTTGAAAATAGTTTCAAGCTATGACGCTTCCTGTTTCATCCAGTTATTGTCCTCTTTGTCCATTTTTCTTTTCTCCTCCAGGTAACTCTCCAGTGCTTTTACAAATCTATCCCCTTTCCTTTTTTGTGCCATCTTTATTTGCGTCCTCTTTCTCTTGCTGAGCCGAGGTTGTGCTGGGTGTAGCCTTGTGCGTATTTGACCTTGGAGTGACCCAGCGGCTGTGTGAGTGTTCAGCACGGCGCCTTTACTTTCCATCGCATTGCTCTGTAGGACATTTGGAAGGTTTTTACTGCTGACAGACCCTCTCACCAGAAAACATACAAAACATTTGATCCTGGAACATTGTAGAGACCCCCATAATGGAAAGTAAAGGGGCCATGCTGACTATTCATACAGGGTCAAAAACGCACACATTTTTTTCCACATAAAAAGTTACAAAATGAACCTTGAAAGTTATAGATTTCAGTCAAATTGTGCATTGTGGGAAAAATGCAGAGCTTTTATTTACACAACCCGTCAAACGTTTGGACACACTTTTTCATTTATTGTTTTTCTTTATTTTTAACACAATTTACATTGTGGATTCTCACTGAAGCAATTCAAATATGAGTGAACACATACGGAATTATGTTGTAAGAAAAATGGTTTAAATAACTCGAAACATGTATTTTGGATTCTACAAAATAGCCACCTTTTGCTTTGATTACTATTTTGCACACTCTTGGCATTTTCTCAATCTGCTGGAAAATGCCATGAGTACAAAGTAGTAATCAAAGCAAAAGGTGGCTATTTTAAAATATCTATTTTACCTTTTTCCACAGTATAAATACATAGAGGGTATCCATTCATAGTTTAATGCCTTCAGCGAGAATCTACAATGTAAAGAGTGTTGAACATAATGACATGAAAATGCCTGTACAAACTTTAAACTGGTAGTGTACATTTACGCAAGTTTTACCCACAGATTTTACTTACCAAACGACTCGACGACATGTTGGTTTTCAAGAAAGACATCTAGTTCGTCAAGGGACACTTTTCGATTATGTTTGGAGAATTTCCACTCTGTCTAAATGCATGGCATGTTTTTATGTACTGTTAATGTGCAGTTTCTTCACTTTAGTGCGGAATTGGTCGATAGTGCGGCTATAACCCAACGTAACCCTCCATTTTCTTACTGATCGTGTAAACGTCATTATTCTTGTGCGTTGAAACTAGCAAATCCAAGCGGGCTATCTGAGCAAATGGGCCAGGATCTTTTTTTTTCTTAGAACATGTTTTGGCCGTGTGTCGTTTCACTCTCCATTGTTATGTGAGAAGGTAACTGATCCCCAAGAGTGACTTCTGTGCTTGAACTAGAAAATCCCTCTCAGTACCAGTGGTGTCCACAAGTGGCCCATGATTTTTTGGAAACTCCAGCTGTTAATGTGCGTATGCTTATTCAAGATTCATCTTTTAACACTTTTTTTGTATTCATTAATTTATGCTCAATATAATTTTCGGTAGAGGTCACTGAGGCCACCAAAGTTGACAGCCTATGTGCAGCAGCCTAAACCCCTAGGCCACGGGGGACAAATCTGTCCTCCCAGCAATGGTTTGAGAAGACAACCGTAATCTAAAGACCCGTTCAAATTCTGCTAAATGAATTATGATATTGTCAATGGCCTCCGATGATTAAGTTCAGACCACAAAGGCCCACTCCTGCCCCAAGGCTGTTGTGCAGTATATGTTTGTGGGGCAATGGCGGTACAAATGAGACCAACCATTCCCAAATTGCGAACGTCACAGACTCCTCATTGATCCAACGATACTGCGGGGGCCCAGAAACAACGATAATTCACTCTTTTGGCTCTTTTATACCTATACACATAAGCGTAATTTACGGGGGTTACAATACAAACGGCCCACAATAGAACCAATATTGTCCACTGTAGCACAAGTGGTTTACAGGTTGTAATTGCACCTTCTCTCCACAGGTGCCCTCTGGCGCCTTTTTTATATCCCTCCGCTTTCTTGAGTCATGGTTCCCAGATATTTTCTTATAATGAGCAGTGAGTCCAATATCTTGGGGATAGGCCTACCGTTCGTCCTAACCAATTTGCCAATAAATGAAAAAGTTTGTTGTAACACTGCTCATGATCCAGAGAACCTTTGAAGTGCTTCATGGGAAGTCAGATGACCAACCTACTCTCTCCCAGTGCGCTCAGTTTGGAGCTAGTTATTTTGTGTTTTTCAGTGAAAGGATTTATTCTGGTTTTGGGACTTCACTCTACACCTCGGTGAGTTTTGCCATTTCATGAACTAAACACAGTGTGATCATTTGTTCGGTTTGGTGAAGTTTCTTGAGTCTTTGCACCACTCCTTAACAGAGCGCACATTTTAAGACTGTTTCGGAATTTTACAAATGTTCCAACAAGTTGTAAACCACAAAATTAAATGAGGCGTTCACTTGAATTTGGCAGAAATAACATGCAGCACTGTGTTATGCAGCTTGTATTGTTTTTTGTACTTTTTTGCGTATTGTTTATGGAGAGTGCCTTATTGAATCAGGGAGACAGGTTTTGGCAAAACCTACGCCCAGCTAAATGTCTCCAAAATAAACAAGCGTAAGGCAAGAGGTAAGGCAAGGCTAACACCTTAGCTAGCTAAGGTCTAGCGACTGACAGTCACATGATGTTACACAAACTGGAGCTTTTTGGCGTAACTTTAACTTTTACAAGCCTCAGTCTACAGTCTCACAATGATGTAACGTAACTGTACGAACTACGTTATCTGTTAGCTGTCTCCATTTGTGATCAAAATACTGGCTGGCTGGTTGCATTTAAGGAAGAGATCAGGAGGTTTCTCTGATTTCGCTTTGGCCCCAATAGTTGTACTGTCCCCTCCGTTAAATCCCTCTGCTGCATAGTGCAATCCCTTTTGACTAGATCTGGAGGATATCGCACAGGTATTGCTCCAATAAGAGTCACTAACTCTAGTCACTCCAGCATGGGCACAAGAAAGTTTGAGTGGGCGGGGCTTTTGCGAAAGGTCAATTGCTTAATAAGCCCTTTTAGATCAATATATCATTTAATAACCAACAAAGTATAAGACAGATGAGTTTGAGATAATTACCAAAAAACAGCAAAAAGTGTAAAACCCTTTGCTTAATGTGCTTGTTTGGTCCCCAGTTCATATTTTGGAAACCTCTGCATTAGACAACAGCCTGTGACTCATACGGCAGTGCCCTCATCTCGTTTTATTAAGGCTAGCAAATCTCTTTTATTCTAACAGGAATCCCACAGCAGAGTTTTATTTTCCACCACGAGTCGCCACAGCCATATTTGTAAATGACTGGAAGAGATTGTGTTTAGTCACCTGGTGTTATCGGTCGGACCTCTTGCTGCCGCCAAAACCCATTCCCCACTCGCCGCTAATCTCCCAAACACTTATGCAATGAACCACACACACACGCACGCGGGCTCCAAAACTTTGCAGGTGATCAGCACCGCCTCAACAAAGTCATATTCATATTCCTCTGCTCCCATCTGCGCCGTTTTCACACACGCCGACGCCATAATGGGACAACACAATTTAATCGGGGCCCATAAAGTCGGGCAAATCCAGCGTCCGCTCCCAGCTATTTCCAGCCGGATGCACAAATACAATCTGTATCGCCGTGTTGGCATCCAGAGGGGGCGCGCGGTGGGAGGGCGGAGTGGAGAGGCTCACTGCTCTGAATGTGCGTGCCATGACTGCCACATCCAAACCCGCGCGGATGATTTAGCATAACCGCCTTTGTGTTGTGTTTACGCGCCCTGAAGGGTCTGACGGTGGGAGTCATTGGAAAGGATGAAGCTTTGATTTGGGAAATGCCCCTCATTGTTTAATTGGAACATTGTCAGTAGCTTTAGCCCCATTTGGAACAGGACAGACCACTTCGCTTTGATGGGGGTTATTATCGCAGGTTTGCATTTCAAGTGCCTTTAGAAGACAGCAGCCTTGAGCGCTATGGAATTGGCCAATAGGGGCGCTGTGGGGCTACAGTCATGCCGGTTAATGCAGAGTGAGAACTACTTAATGCTTATTGACAAGTTTTTTTAAATATTAATTTTAAGTCTATGACCCTCTACTATATTTTAACAACTAATTGGACAAAGAAGTGGATTTTACAAGTGGTAGATCTTTCTAACGGTTTTCAAACAAGAGAGGCATCGTCTCATAGGACTCCGACCAGAAACAGCTGTATTATTGTTTAAGTAGAAGCCTTTAGTAAACATCACTATCCTTAAGGTTAAGGTTTATATCCTTAGGCTCAGGTTTACGGCTAGTTTAAACGCTGTTTCAAATTGTTATGCAAATTGGATTTCATTGCCATAAAGGTAAAAAAAAAAAAGTTTTTCAATGAAACTCATGGATGGTTTTGTGTCTCAGGGCTCTTTGAATCACTGACATAATTAGTTGTCAGGTAAGTCCAGTTAAGGGAAAAACTACTGAAAAAGGACGTTCCACATTATTAAGCAGACCACCATTTTCAGCAGTATGGGAAAGAAAAAGGATCTCTGCTGATGAAAAGTGTGAAATAGTTGAATGCCTTGGACTAGGTATGAAAACCTTCGATATTTCATGAAAGATTAAGTGTAATCATCGTACTGTTAAGAGATTTGTGACTGATTCAGAGCCCACACAGGGTTTGAGCAGATAAAGGCACAATGAGGACGGGTTCTGCCAGACAAATACATCAGATTAGAGAACAGCTGCTACAAAGCAGCAAACAGGTAATTGTTAGTTTATTTGTCATCAGTGTCTTAGATAAGGGGTAGGCCTGGGGTCTAAATATACTCTCACATTATATATCCTCTTGCCTCCAAAATGAGTTTGAGAAATACTGTACGTTAGCTCAAAATAACGCTCTAAACGCCGGTAAAAATGCTCGAAAATACAGTATTTTATATTGCTTTGAAAATGTTCTGAGGTTGTCTGCCGGTCTCTTTTTTGTTTTGTTTTCATCTTTTTTTATAAAGTGATAGGATGATAGTATGTACGTGAGATGTATCCCATACATGAGAGCTTATACTTTTCTTTCGACGCTTATACCTAAAAGCATCACAGATGGAGCGAAGCTGTGTTTGTTATTTATATTTGGTTTACTAAATCACATGCGAGGACAGACAGACTGAAAATAGAAAGTAGTCAAACAGTCAATGTACTGTAGCAGGAAACAAGAACACAATGGAAGGTATTATGTGGCGTACGACTAGTTCAAAAAGGGGAAGTGGAAGAGGAGGACCCTGAGGCATACCCCTGGTGACTCACAAACAGGAAATGACATAACTAGGACCAAATTGGTAGGGTAACAGATAACAAACATTAGGACAATGCATTAATTTTACAAAAATAAAATGGTCGGTGGAGAGTCCTTGTCTCAAGTGGAGGAGTTCAAGTATCTCGGGGTCTTGTTCACGAGTGAGGGACGGATGGAGCGTGAGATGGATAGACGGATCGGTGCAGCGTCAGCAGTGATGCGGTCGCTGTATCGGACTGTTGTGGTGAAGAGGGAGCTGAGTCGGGGGCAAAGCTCTCGATTTACCGATCGATCTACGTTCCCACCCTCACCTATGGTCATGAGATCTGGTTAATGACCGAAAGGACAAGATCGCGAATACAAGCGGCTGAAATGAGTTTCCTTCACAGGGTGGCTGGGCGCACCCTCCGAGAGGAGGAGCTCAGTTACCCGGGAGGAGCTCGGAGTAGAGTCGCTGCTCCTTCACGTCGAAAGGAGCCAGCTGAGGTGGCTAGGGCATCTGTTCCGGATGCCTCCTGGTCGCCTCCCGAGGGAGGTGCTCCAGGCATGTCTCGTGGAAGGCCCAGGACACGCTGGAGGGACTATGTCTCCAAGCTGGCCTGGTGTCGCCTCGGGGTCCCCCCAGAACAGCTGGAGGAGGTGTGCGCGGATCGGGAAGTCTGGTTATTCTTACTGCTGTAAGAATAACATTGATTAACTTTTTTTCTTCTAACTTTTCACATAAATTTGTTCATTTTCTTAAGTTCCCCCAAAACTCCTACACCCTAGTCCTATCCCCCACACAGATCAACACACCTCCCAATCCAGTACCCAGTATATCCCTCCATGACCCTCATAACTCCACACAAACACCTACACATTCTGCTTTGGGCCGTCTGCTACAGAGAGCCCATAGAAAATCAATGGGAAATAATAGTCTTCTATACACAGTCCTATTTTTACTGTACAAACTCACATTTTGGTATTAACTATAAAAATCACAAATATCACCTCTTCTGAACAGAAGAAACTATTAATAATCCAAATTGTATGACGTTACTGTGCTGGCAGAGTAATCAAAAAGCGTGTTTGTAATGGAAGTCAATGGGGGGTAACATTGGGGAGACAACATGAAAACTCGACTTTACATAAAAACTAAAACTCTATCAAAAATAAGTTGATACTGATCTTTTACATAATAATAATAATAATAATAACACATTTTATTTGTATAGCGCTTTTCAAGACACTCAAAGACGCTTCACAGAAATACAATAATAAAATCACACATAAAAACAGCACATAAATCAATGTTTTACATATATATATATAAATCTAAAAACTGTTTCAGCCCATACTCTCTTTTCATATGGAATGAGCCATTTTGTGTGCAATGTTTGTGTTTTTTTTATTTTTTTATTTGGCTGTTAAATATTTTGTTCCAAATGTAGTAGGTGTGTGCAGAACTGAAGGGGATTAACACATTTATGTGAAAATGGTTGAAAATCTTCCAATATTTTTTACAGCCGTGAAAAAAAAGTGTCATAAAAAGCCGCTGACGGTACAAAAGGACAGTGGTTTCTAATGGAGCACACGGGCTAATATCACAACTCGTTATCTGCAAAGCTAGCAGGCTGAGACAGTTCCTTCCAAGCTGTTCTTAAAGGCCTTGAACTCCTTCCCATCCTTTACCCCGTCCATCACCCGAGCCGCCCCTTCTCCACTCTTTGTCATCTTCCGCTCCCCGCCTCCCCCTGTGCAAGTCCTTGAGAGGCAAGTCCTCCTCCAGCACTCCCCCGCTTCCTCGCCAAACCCGAAATTACCGCCAGTTTCCGAGCTGGGATCTGGCGATAATGATGCCTCTGTCTTTTTATCGTGTGCCTTCTCCGCCCGCGCCGTTACATCAGTTAAGACGGCGCGCACATCAGAACATGGAAAAATAACCAGGCGGGGCCGCGCACTTAGTCGCTACCAGCCGCGCAGAAGCCTCGACTCCGAGCGCCTGAGCCACACTCGCGCCCCAGACACAAGGCATGATGGGAGCTAATGAGCTGTCGCGCTCTGTTCTCCGTGCAGCGCTCTAGGACAGGCCTTAATAGAAGAACTGCTATCTGTCACTCCTTTGCATATATTGCGCCTTCAAATTCCTGTTTTTTTTCCCCCACTGCTGGTTCTCTATCCTAACCCAGTTCCTTCCTGCAAATGCTCGTAAAGCTAAGCGCTAATTTTCGGGCCTGACCCTTCCGAATTGCCTTGAGCGCTAATTTGTCGGCTTTTGATGAGGGTTGGTGGAAGGGAACACGGATTTGGAAAAAGTACAAATCGGTGTCACGGATCCAAGGAACGTTTTTTTTTTTTTTTCAGAGGGAGCAGATGGAGTTGAACGGGCTTGCGGGTGTTCGGGCTGTCAGACGCTTTGTGGAAGCAGATCAAAATGAACTAACTGTAAAAGGAGGATCCGGGAACAGCAAACGCCGCGAGGTTTGTGTGTTGTGTGTTGTGTGCTGATGCTGCAGGCTGAGGAGGAAAATGATGTGATTCGGAGAGGCCCAGATAGAATACAGAACAAGATGGTTGGAGCTTATAGTGTCGATGACAACGGGGAGACGCACACATGCCGTGAAGGAAGATACACTTTTGACATGGGCAGAAAATAATGTCTGACCTTCCAAATACCTCCAGACCCTAGACTTAAGACGAAAATGTGATTTGGTTTTAGTTCACCTCTGAACCCCCACCTGAACCGAGCACATTATCATATGGGCGGGAGCTTCACTGTAGACTCGGCCCTCGCGTGACGTGTAGCTCGCGCAGCTCCAATGCTAACAGTCCGACCCGCGTTAAGTAGGAGATTTTTAAAAAAAATCTTTCGAAAACCAGCCTGGTTTCTATTTTTGTGACTAACCCAGCGTTATCTCAGGAGGAATATGTAGCCATAGAAAGTGTTAAAAAAATTGAAACCAGGCATTATAGTTGTTTTTAACGTGTCTAAAGTCCAATGCTTTTCAATGGGGGCCTAGCGGCTATATGGAGGTACTACAGCAATGGTGGAGCAATGGCGGCCTCCAGTGTTGCGGTCATAAAGCAGAGCAGCTAGCGGCCATTGTTTTAGATTTGGGTTATGGTGGGGGTTAAGAGATTTAACATGTTTTTTTTTTAAATGTCTAAAGCCCTTTTTGCACAGGATTAGAATGACGGGACCTCAGGTAAAAAAAAAAGTACACATTTTGAACATCCTCTGAGTTTCTTTGCCCGTGCAAATCTGCCATGTCAGTAATTTGAGGGTAATTCTGCAAACTCCAAGGTCCTCATGTGATTCTAGTCCTGTGCGTACTAATAATAATGATAATGGCATACACTTGTTAGAGGACTGTGCAGAGAGATACCGTGGGGCAGGGGCTTTTTACTTTTACTGTTTTTTGTTTGTTTTTGTTTTATCAGGGATGATACAATCAATATAGTTACAATTAATGTTTGCAGCTGATGCGATGCATGAAGAGCTTATAGCTAGTGCTAATTCGCAGCTCATGTCCCTGGTTGGGCTTTTCTACACAATTTACAACAGTAAAATACATTAATACAACATTTGTATAAAACTTTGTCAGTTACACATATACATACTGTATACGCTCACACCTACATTCACAGACTCAGTGCTATTTAAAACGGGTACAGCTTTGGTTTGTTTTCAGGCAAGATTTAACCCTAAAGTGAACATTTTAAACTCAGATATGGTTTTAAGTTCTGTGGGATATGAGTTCCACAACTTTGAACTGGAGTACGATATGACAGTTGTGATTGATGGAGCCTCTGGTGACTCTGTTATTGTTTAGTCTCTGTTTAAATGAACTAAGAGGCTCAGGAGCAGATCATTGACACATATGAATTCTAGTTTGAGAAGGCACAACTTGCCAAAGTTTTCAAAGTTGAGCAGTTTATGCTTCTATATTGCTTCTATATTGCCGTGATGGAAGCGGATTGTCCATGATCTTTATTGCTTGATTGTATAACGATCCAATATGCTTAGTGACTGAGGGAGCGCCTTGGGCCCATGCTCTCATGCAGTATGATATATGGTTTGGAATATAATGTCTAATAATAATAATAATAATAATATAATAATAATATTATAATAATAATAATACATTTTATTTGAGGTGCCTTTCAAGACACTCAAGGTCACCGTACAACAAAATACAAGGGAATTATAACATTAAAATCACAATCACATAATTATCACATAATTAACTTAAAACAATTTAGATTTCTTTGTATTCTTTGTGAAATTTTCTTGTGTTTATCAAACTTAAGTTGGTGGTCGATAACCAATCCAAGGTATTTACATTCGGTCACAGATTGTATATTTTGCAAATGTATTTTGAAGCTTTGGTCGATGTTTTGTGGTGCATAAAAACGGCAACATCCACATAAAGTTGGCAATGGGCACCGGTACAGGTTAAGGGCAGTTTATTTATAAAGAGACTAAAAAGCAAGGGCCCCTGTATGGAGCCCTGTGGAATGCCCATCTTGATGTCTATAAGTGATTGTTTGGACTGGGCATCTTTAACACACTGTTCTCTATCCAAATGTAAGAGGAGCGGTAGGAGATAAAAATACAGATTTGGGGAAAGCCTACTGTTATAATAATAATCATTACTATTATTTTATTTCATTTTTTTAATCAGTCGCGTCAGACTGTTTATCCATATCAAACGACAGTGTGACAGACATAAACCGGAAGCACTGCCCTGTTGATGTGTTCAGCCAACATGACGGCTCTGAGGGAAAGTTTAAATATGTGTGGTGCTAAGTTTAGACGGAGGAGCATCAGAGTAAACTGATTAAAAGAGAAAGGCGACTGCTGTTTGATGAGAATACTATAATCAGAAAAACATGACGCTGACGTCCCTCGTTGCAGCCTGTAAGAAATGACTTAGGTTACTAAAGCAAAGCTCACACAAACAAACCTGATCCTTCAGGTTCATTCAGTGTCATTATCTATCCGTCATTTTTGCTAGGAAGAAAAAAAACTGTTGTTATCTGTTAAAATCCAGATTAAATAGGGGGGAAAAAACAGATGAAAAGGGTCTAAAAGAGAAAAGAAAAGGTCCCTCGGGGAGATCAGGTCCCACAGGGAGAGATGTCAGTGTTGAAGTCTGTGGAGATGGATGTGGTGCAGTCTACTCATGTGTAGACTTCATGGTTTGTGACATGATGAAACTAGTGCTTTTACTTTGTTACTTTCCACATTCTTGTCCCATGTCCCAGAGTGATTGTAGGAAAAACAGTCTTCCAAACCTTCCTCTTGACTGTGTGAAATGAAGAGCCTTTTTACTTTCACTTTGCCTGACACTACATGTGTAATACTCGGAGATAACCTTGATAGCCCAGTGTTTCCTCATGTCCTCTGCCCTCCTTGTCTGGTTGCTTCATCCTTTCAGATCAGCTCTAGCCCTTTTCACTCACACTAAGGGCACAGCGCCCCCCACTGAGCCGCGCTCTGCTATCAAAGGGAACCAGACTCTCATTCGACCGAAAACCAAACCAACTTGACTTTGGAGAACACTTGGTGGGGTAATCATTCTTTTCAATATGAACAATGTGTTTTATTAATGTTGTCTATGAGCTGGAAATGGTACTATGGGAATGGCCACCTACATAAGGCTAAGCAGACTTTGTTTGAGGTCACGTCACATCAATAACATACTTGGAGTGGTGTTTTCTCATTGAAGACATTAAACTATGAATGAACACATGGGATTAGGTCGGAAACAAAAAACTCAAAATATGTTTTATATTTAAAATTCTTCCTCCCTTTATTCCTTTATTCTTTCTTAGTGAGCTTCATAAGGTCCTTGTCCCATGGGCTAATTTGCATCCATTGTCCCACACTAAACACACTCTCTCTTATTAATCCTGACCTGTTGTACATGTTTTTTTTCCCGTGACAAACATGGGGAGAACATGCAAACTCCACACAGAAAGGCCCCGTCCAGGTGGGAATCGAACCCGAGACCTTCTTGCCGTGAAGCACAAGCACTAACCGCTGTACCACCGTACACCGTTTTTTTTCTGTAGCCTTTACTTAGTCAGGTTAGTCCCATTGATATTCTTTAAATAAAAGAGACCTGGTCAAGATGGGCAACACAAAGCTTCCATAACATACACAGCACTGGATAAATCATTCACACACAGATAATCTGGACTGACATCACAAGAGACTTGAAACTATTGAAGGGAACAAGGTCTATGATTTTGAAGTCCTTCTGCAGTGAGCTCCATGTGACTGGAGCCGAGTGACTGGAAGCACTGTTTCCAGATTCAGTCTTCAGTCGCACTTTAGGAACAATATGCATCATTCGAACTAAGACGAATCCATGAAGCTATATGGTCATGGTCAAAGCAGCTAAAGGAGGAAAACAAAGAAGGGATCAAACTGAACTTTCTCTCATTTCTCCACCATTACACTAACAAAGGCTGAATTATGAATATGTTTTTCTACTAAATAAAGAAACACAGACATGGTGAGGAGCAGAGTGACTCAACAGCCAAAAAATACTTAAAAACGGACAATGCTAAGCAGGAAGCTAACGTCTGCTTCTATATATGCTAACGAGCAACAGTAACGAGTGCTGTTTTTCATTCTACTGAATAATTAACTGTAAAAAAAAAAAAAAACATTCATATGGACCTGATTTTGGCTTGACTTTATTCGTCAGTCCCTCAAGGATTTTGCGATGTTGCGACTGCAATTACAAACGCAAGATCACGCAAAATCAGCGCGGCATTGCACTAAAGTGTGTTTCTGATCAGGTAAATCTATTTGCGTATAGAAAGTGTCCAGCGCCTCTGTGGGTTCTTTCATTCTGACTGAAGTGATATCGAGGGCTGCTGCTTCAGCTCGCCTCCTCTCACTCGCACATGCTTCTGTTTTTAAATGATACAACTATTTCAAATAACGCCCATTTTAAGTCTTTTTACTCCCCAGTCTCTTTGGTTAAAGCTGATGTAAAATGAAAAAAAAAAAAAGTTTGATTTTGGCATGAAAATATATTGTTTTAAGCTGAAAAAAAATCACAACTTTTCATCGAACTTTTGGAAAAATTACCCACGAAAGACATTTTAGCAACAATCATGGAAAATGCCCACAGGGGCTGATTTGTGTGTGAAAAATCCACACCAGAATACTATTGGTCCCTTCCCTCCATCTGCGTTTATGACATCATCACATAGTTTTAAGATAAATAATCACAGTCGAATAAATCGAGCCAGTCGGGCAGCTGACGTTTCGTGACTTTCGTTTATTTATTTTTTCTTTGTTTATTTTGTCGGTACAGAGCATGTTAATGAACACACATGGATTTGAACAAGAAATGGGCAGTTTGCCGTTCGCCTGGCGTAACCTTTAACCCCTGTGCACTGCAGTCTTGTGGGAACGTCAGCTGCTGTCCAAAGAGCATTTGTTTTAAGTTCGTGGCAGTACATCAGTGCCAGTTTAGTCCCTGACCGGGCTTAGAGGTATATTTCAGGATTTTTGACATAGGGCCTCATTTCCTAGTTATCCAGAGTGTTGTTGATGTCTGGAGATATTTTTTTCTTAAATTCATGCAGTCTTATATTTGAAGAGTCTAGTGGCGCTAGGCTAGGGCAAGGCTAAAGCAGTTCTATGGTATCAGTTAGCCTGCATTAAAAACAGTCTGACCCACTCCACAGTGCACCTGAGGTAAATCACTTAGACATTTATATGGTTAGTCTGGTGTTAATAGAATCATTTAAAATAACTTATATTTGAGCAGCATCAGCTTCGTGGCTGTAAGCTAACGCAGCGGCGGAGTGATCTGCGAGAAAATAGTCCCTCAAAATGCGGTAATTCATGTCAGGTAAGGCAGTTATATTTCAAAAATTATTCTATGGACACAGACATTTATGTAGTTAGTCTTTTTAATGAAAAGCGCTCTATAAATAAAGATTGATTGATTGATTGATTGATTGATTGATTGATTGATTGGTGTTATAAGTGATTTACCTCAGGTGCACTGTGGAGTGGCTCAGACTGTTTTTAATGCAGGCTAACTGATACCATAGAAATGCTTTAGCCTTGCCCTAGCCTAGCGCCACTAGACTCTTCAAATACTAGAAATATAAGAACTGCATGAATTTAAGGAAAAAAATATCTCCAGACATCAACAACACTCTGGATAACTAGGAAATGAGGCCCGATGTCAAAAATCCTGAAATATCCCTTTAAGTCTTGAAGAGTGACTCAGATTCTGTTGCTATAAAACTAAACGCCCTGTTGGGAGCTGGAGCTGCTTGTCTGAAGGTTCAACAGAAGCGTGGCTGAGTCAGAGCAGAGATTAGTGCAGGCTAATCTGACTGCTCCTCACCTCATTACACTCCCAACTACGCCTCAGGCAACAGAATGGGCCAAGAAAAAGGTGCTTCAGGATGACGGGAACCATCGCGGAAAGTTTCAGGTGGATTTTAACCTCTTACCAAGGACATTATCTCCCTGATCAACTTTACCCAAATCTCAAAGGTTACCGCCTATAGGTCAGTCAGTGTAACGCCTCATTTGTTGCTCTTTTGTGGCTTTTTTGCGTCACATTTTGGTTACTCTCTTGTTGCATTTTCATCCTTGTGTCCGTCTCATATTTGTTGCTATTTTGACACTTTTTTCAAGAAGCTAGAGAAAATGTGCTTGGTTCAGGTGGGAGTAAATGTTCTCCAGTTCGGCTTCTCTAAAAGCTTCTCGACTGGAGATCTTACAGCCCCATAGGCCAGTATGTAACACCTCATTTGAAAGCTAAGACCTACACAACTGATCGTAACTTTTTTGTCACATATTTTGAGCGTTTTTGTCCTGTTTTCACCATGTTTCTGTCACTTTTTTGTTGCACTTTCTTCTTGTTTACGTTGCTTTTTGACGCTCTTTTCAAGAAGCTTTTAGATTTGGGCAAACCAAACTGGAGAAAATGTGCTCGGTTCAGGTGTGGGTTAAGAGTTTAATTAAGAACATAAATAAAGATAAAAAGACACAAATGAATAGTTTGCATTTGTTGGTCATGTCATGCATAAAATGCAGCCTCTGAACCTGCCTTTTGATCAATCAATCTTTATTTATAAAGCGCTTTTCATACATTTCATGTAACACAAAGTGCTTTACAGATCTAAAACATTCTCTCACACCCACCTCTTACACAAATACAAACACATTGTCGCATTCACACTCACAGCCGTCTGCATCGGGAGCAGCACCTCGGCTGCAGCCACAGAGCACCAACACAGGGCACCTAGAGGAGGCGCTGTAGAGACGCCTCCATTCACAGCCAATCACCGCTCCTCTTAAAAGAAAAAGTCAAAATGTAAATCAAATAATAGGTTCACTAAAATAAGACTAAGAGGTAAAATACAGAAATATACAAAATCAGTATTAATTAAAGCCACAAGTTTAAAGGCACTCACGGGTCTCGTTGGCCGGTTGCCGCACGCCATCTAATTTTTGTATTATTGACAAACCTCAGAAATTATATAAATACCATGAAATGGACATTACCTTGCCACAGCAGCCAGTCTACATGAGAAAAAGCTATATTTACAGGTCCATGAGGCCATTTGCGATCTTAGGTGTGCATTTGTAGGAACATGCATTGATACTAACAGAGTTTATTTTTGGAGTAACCTGCCATGAAACACCCTTTCGCCATGTTTTCTGCATAAGGACCTCTCGTCCACTAGAAACTACACTTAAATGGTTGCTTCGTGTTGCTATGTCTGACGGCATAATGTCCCGTGTGTCCGTCTTCGAGAATGAGAGAGGGCAGAATTAATTATTAGTCATCACTAAAAGTAGGAGCCAAGTAACTGTGATTTTTGTGTTTTGGAATTTGTAGACACATTCACCACGTCGGATAGTGACGGTGAGAGTTCTGCCTCCTCCTCCTGCACATCCTCCAACTCCTCTTCCTCTTCTGAGGAAGAAAGAAAGAAGAAAAGAAGGGACACAAAGATGGACCATCACAGACAACGGAGTAAGTTCAATTGAGGGAGGCGCGTTTAATGCATAAATATAAGTGAATGCATTCGATTTCCTGATTCTGTAAAAAATACATAAGACACGTATCACCAATGGAAAGGAGAAATGTCTGTAATGAGCTAAAGTACCCAGACTTGGGTGAAGTTTGCATTTTATCTGGTAATTTGCGAGTAATGGCACAGGCTTTACCCTTAGCACAATGCCATGTGTAGAATTTCTCTCCCGTCTGTATGCTGTCCAAATATTGGACAAAAAATACCATCCTTGTTTGATAGCGACTTCTCACCATTCTCTTGTGTCACAGTTTAAAAACATTTTATAATTTTATGCAGTATTACTCATTTCCAGACTGCAATACACGCATGTTTATTTTGTTGTGAGAACAGATTGAACAATGCACACCATGTGCTGGTTATAGCGGCCCTCTAATGTAAGTTTATGTATTTTATTTTTTTACAGTGGCGAACCCGTCGCAGGTGGCAGCCCGCTATAAGCGGATCCTTAAAACTTTTAAAAACCTGGCTCCTTTAAGCTAACAAGCATAATTGCTGATTGCATTGTCTTTCTTTATTTTTTTTATAATTATGTTCTTTTGAATTGTCCTTCCATTAATCTTTTAAAAATGATTTACTACGTAAATCCAATACATGTATTCATAAGATCTTACATTTGAGCAATATTTTAAATACATTTTTAGTCAACTAGTTATGCATATACCCGAAAAGGCATCTTGGTTCAGACCTAGTTTAGTCCATGGTTTGATACACAATCACAATTATCTTGCATTGTATCCTACAAACTCCAAAAATAGGATATGTCTCTACAAAATAATTGTGAACCTGAAGGTGTTAGTCACATGAGTGAGATTGACCAAAGTTGACATTTCATTAAAATGTATTATTAATTCATTGCCCAGACCTAGGTTCAGTCAGTGTAGCAGGTTTTTATGCTCCTCTGTAACAACCGATTTCACAATTAACACAGTGCATTCCCTACTAACTTTCTTGTGATCACCTTCTACTTAAAAGGACTGTTGTATGTTTTTGGAGTGAGCCATAAAGTTTTTTCCCACTAAAATTAAGCCTCTTCCATTCTCTCCTCACTCTGTCTGTGCAGGGTATATACAGGTTTTCCACGTGGCATTTAAATGCCATAAAATGAATTGTGCCACAGTTAAGGCCTTGCAAGTAATTAGAAAGCATTAAATATGATTCCAGAACTCAAATATATATTTTAACACAATATCATAGATCAACTTCATATAGTTACGTGAAAATACCAAATGTGTGGTTCAAAAAACAATTGCAAGTTTAGCTGAAATTTACTTTGTTTCATTTTTATCTTACAGATTCTATATATTTTAAAAGCATTACATGTGACATCTATTACCTGCCTGTAGAAACCCTGTTGTACAAAAAAATGTATGTTTTGTGTGTCTTTTTGCAGGTCCTTATGGTGTCAAAAGAAATGGGGATGACTCCCCCAGAATTTCAACCGGGCATGACCCTACAAAAGTTCTCCTGGATCCTAAAGAAATATCTGGACAACAATGGAGATCTCAGCAGTCAAGTTGAGAAACTGAAACGAAATGGACAACGTCTTCCACTGTCATACAAATTGAGGCCTTAATTTGTATGTCAGTGGAAGACATTTTTAAATATTTATGCAGCATTTCAGTTCGGCATGAAGACACAAACCGTGCCAACAACGCAACAAAGTAGTAATCAGTTTTCTTTCAAATGAGGCATTATACAGTTGCCAGTCAAGAAGTCAAGTTCAAAAGTACAATTTCATAAAAAACTATTACCACGCCTGTATATACTTGAATAATACTTATTATATTTGTGTGTATATGTATATATAATATATATAATTTTTTGTATCCTGTGTATATATAAATACAATTTGTTCTAAATTTCCTGGCATGTAATGTTTTTTTGACAAGTTCTGTAATTTCATAATATAAAATGTTGTTGAACGTCTTTGACTGATTATTTTTCTTGTTTAAGCAGAACTAAGTAACATTATTAGCACAATGTATTCTGTACCGAGTCTGTGTGAGGGCCGAACAGGTGTTTATCGGATGATTAAAGGGTGTGTCATCTCCCCCTGCTGTCTGTTCGGAATACAGCACATGCAAGTTTGCTTACCTTAGTTTGGAGTACAGTGTTTACCAAAAAAAAGAAGGCAAAAAAATACAAATTGAATTGGGTAAGTTATTACTGGGGGGCCACAAGATAATTTCTGATGGGCCCACGGCATACCCCCCGAGGCGGAGACATCTAGCAGTTCTCGTTCTCGCGGTGACAACCTGCTGGACAGACATCCAAGACAACACTAATGTACGATCATCGTGAGTGCTCTAGGTGTGCACGGTCGTGTTCAGAAACATTTGTAAGGTTAATTACATGGCAGAGCCAGCGGAAAAAGCAGAGAAGACCCTTGTCTGAGAATAAAAAAGGTAACGTATATCGGATCGTGAGGGAGTGGGCTCACACGAGTCCATCTGGGGAAGGTAATGATGAATGGAGAGAGCTCAAAGAAAGGTAAATGTGCAAAACAGACATAGGCCATGTGATGTTGTGATGAGGTGTAATTGCTTGTGTCACAGGTGTGGGATAACTTTTAAGTGGCCCTTGGCTCTTCGACTCTATCAACGTTATGTAGCGTTAGCCGTTTAGCTACCAGACGCTATTAGCATGCTGTTGATTCTCCGGTGGATAGATATGAATGCAAAAGCCACATATTTATGCTTGCTACGATGCTGGCAGTTTGTCAAGTTGTGATTCGTGAGTTGTTACAGTGATGCTAGGGCCAACCTGTCCCGCGGCATCAAAAAAGCCAAGAAGCAGTACTCCAAAAAGATAACTGATCACTTCAGAGACAGCAGAGACACTCGGAGTCTGTGGGAGGGGATAAAGACCATCACAGACTATAAACCTCCTTGACAAACCTGTGACAGTGACACCTCTCTGTTGAACGCTCACAGAGGTAGAATTATTTGCTCGCTACGAGGCACTCAACAGAACCCCGGCACAAAAGTCAACACCCCCTCCTGAAGACCAAGTGCTGAAGCTATCTCCAGAGAGTGTGAGAAGACCTCTGAGCAGGATCAACGTTCGCAAAGCACCGGGTCCTGACAACATACCAGGTCGTGTAGTGAAAGGTTGCGCTGATGAACTCACTGAAGTCTTCACAGACATTTTTAACACATCTCTGCAGCAGGCTGTGGTCCCAACGTGCCTCAAAGCACCACCATCATTCAGGTGCCAAAGAAGTCACCACCATCCTGCTTTAATGACTACCGCCCAGTAGCACTCACTCCAATTCTTATCAAGTGCTTCGAGCGGCTCGTCATGGAACATATCAAGTCTGTTCTCCCTCCCACCCTGGACCCATACCAGTTTGCTTATCGGTCCATTCGCTCAACTGAAGATGCCATCTCCACTGCGCTTCATTCAGCCCTCACTCACCTTGAAACAAAGGACTCTTACGTTAGAATGCTGTTTTTAGACTTTAGCTCAGCATTCAACACTATAATCCCACAGCAGCTAAACACAAACTGCTTCACCTGGGGATCAACACATCACTGTGCAACTGGCTGCTGGACTTTCTGACGGGGAGACCACCGGCTGTACGTGTCGGCGGAAAGACCTCCAGAACCATCACACTGAACATGGGGGCTCCCCAAGGCTGTGTGCTGAGCCCCCTCCTGTTCACTCTGCTGACCCATGACTGCGCTCCAAAGTACGACTCAAACCTCTTCATCAAGTTTGCAGACGACACAACAGTGGTGGGTCTCATCAACAACAGAGACGAGTCAAACTACAGGAGTGAGGTGAGCAGTCTGGCCATGTGGTGCACACAGAACAATCTCTCTCTAAATGTGGAGAAGACAAAAGAGATTGTTGTGGACTTTCGAAGGGGTCCAGCATGCTCCTCTAACAATCAACGGTGCTGCAGTGGAGAGGGTGACCAGCACTAAGTTCCTGGGTGTGCACATCACAGAGAACCTCTCCTGGACCATCACTGGTCAAGAAAAGTAATCAGCGTCTCTAGCTCTTCTTAACTTGCGGAGAAAGTAGAGTCCGAGCCTCCGTTATGTGCAACTTCTACAGAGGGACTATAGAGAGCATCCTGACCAGCTCCATCACTGTGTGGTTCTTCTACAGAGGGACTATAGAGAGCATCCTGACCAGCTCCATCACTGTGTGGTTCTTCTACAGAGGGACTATAGAGAGCATCCTGACCAGCTCCATCACTGTGTGGTCCTTCTACAGAGGGACTATAGAGAGCATCCTGACCAGCTCCATCACTGTGTGGTTCTTCTACAGAGGGACTATATGTCACGGCTGAAGAATAGGACCCAAAAGCAGACAGACGACTGATTAGCAAAGTTAGTTTTATTTCTGTGAAGACTTGGAGGATGGGGCAAGGCTGGGGACCAGAAGACCAGGTGAGTACAGGACCGGGAGATGGACGGAGTCAAGCCAGAGGACTGGACACGAGGAGACAGACTGGTCAGTATCTTGCAGGTAAGTTGGCAGAGTTTAAAGATATAAATATACTTAAGCAGATGGGCAGGTAAGTATGGGCAGGCAGACTGGAAGGCAGGCAGACTGGAGGCAGGTAGTACGCAATTGCGGTAAGTACAAAGATCAGGTGTACAAAAAATGGAAAGCCACAGGTGGATACTGACTGAAGTCAACAAACAAACTGGCAGTGTGTAGCAGGGAAACCCACCCTCTTGTACTCCTGGTAATCGGCTGATTGAAGCCAGCTGTGCCGACCTGCACCCAGGAGCTGCCACGCCCACGCAGGTGGAGACATACAAAACACAAAAGGGAGGGGGAGAGATAGAGGAAAACTGGAGCACAGGTTGTACATTGTGACACTATAGAGAGCATCCTGACCAGCTCCATCACTGTGTGGCACGGCGCCAGCACTGCCTCCTGCCGAAGGAGCCTCCAGCGCATCGTGAGAGCAGCAGAGAGGATCTGCGGAGCCCCTCTCCCCACCATTAAGGACATGTACTCCACCCGTCACACCCGCAAAGCCGTCAGAATCACCAGGGACCCTATGCACACATCACACAGTGTCTTCAAGGTAATGCCTCAGGGAGGAGACTGCGGAATCTACGGGCCAGGTCCAGTCGACTTAAAAACAGTTTCATACACAAGGCCCACAAGGCCATCAGGAAGCTGAACTACCTGCCCTCCGTCCCCCCCCTCTCCCCCCCCCCCCTGCTCCACAATCAAGGATGAGAGAAATCTAATTTCAAATCGTTCACATGGTTTGACAATAAAAAAGCTTGAATCTTGAATTTGTAGGTGGCAGTTTAGCCATCGAGCGTGCAACATGGCATGAGTTCAGCAACAGAGCGTAAGTGGTATGTTTACTACAGTAAACGCCAAAGGACTGTCATAAATCTTCAAAGAAGGTACTTGAGTCATCTTCTGTACTCGGTAGTTGAGGTCCAAACGTTTCGCCTCTCATCCAAAAGGCTTCGTCAGTGAACAAGGTTACGCTCAGCACGCAGCGTAGATAAAGACCAGTTGGGAGGAGTTGGGGTTGGCCCGGCTCCTCCCCTCTAATCACAGCTACTCTCCCCTGTGGGTAAACACCTTTGAAGTAGAGCGTCTGTAACGACCTGCTCCCCCCAGTATCGGTCAGTCCTGTCCTATTCATGGCTGATCACTGCTAATTACCTGCCTATTGTTCTTTTGTTAGCTGAGGTATCGTCTCCTTGGACTGGTCGTGCCCTGTCGGTTTTCCCCGAAGCAGACTGGAGTAAAAAGAAGAAAGATTAAATCTTAGCCCACCATTTCGGTTCATGGAGGGATTTCTTTTCTGACAAAAATAGCTTCTTTTACTCCTCTTTCAAACCAACGTTCTTCTTTAGCTAAAATTTTGACCTCCCCGTCCTCAAAGGAGTGATTGGAGGCTTTAAGGTGAAGGTGCACAGCCGACTGAGGGCCGCTTGTGCTTTCTCTTCGGTGTTGATAAAGTCTCTTCTGTAAGACTTGTTTGGTTTCTCCAATATAATGTTCTTTGCATTCTTCTTCTTTGCATCGAATAGAATAAACCAAATTGCTTTGTTGTGTCATAAATGACAATTTTTGAGTCCGAATATACTGTAACGGAAGGGTTAGAGTTATGTTCAAGTATAATCGTTGCATACTGCTTGTAGTGTAGTAATTCAAATTTTTCGCGGGAGGCTAACGCGTGTTTATGCATCCATCAATCGTGCTGGTATTATCTAACATGTCGTGTGCTGAAATGTATTTTTGGAACAAAACAGGGAGACAAGAGTTGTTACAAGTGCGCAAATTAGTCATTTATTCACAGATAACACGGATTTGTGTTGATTTGTGTTGTGTTGGTGTTGAGTTGAAAATGAGTGGTGTTTGAAGACCACGACCACAAGTATTGCCATGTAATACCCCCACTCTGATAATCAGTAATGTAGATAATATCAACACAAATACCATTGAATAAAAGTAGTGTTTTGAATTTTTTTTTACATCAATTACTTTGTTTCTTGACCGTAATTTACAAATGTATGCTGTTTCAAATTGTATTGATTACTCCATAAATATGTATATTAATATTATATTGTTCTTATCTTTACATCAATCTGCACCATGGGAGGTGGCGCAGATTGTAGAGGAGGATGACGGCCAAAGGATGGCATATGTACTTGGACATAGAGGCAGAGGGAGGACCAACCGTGTGCCACCTTTCATGCAATAGTACTGTGAGCTCAAAGCACCGGAGCCGACATGTCAGCTGCACCCTGCCACAGCAAGTAAGGAAGAAAAAACACAAACAGCGGAGACCATGTCTGTACACAGCAGACAGTAACTATGATTGAACCAAAGGCACAATGATATGAGAGCATAAACGAGTTGGCTGCTTTTAATTCTCAGGTCGAGAGAAGACACACACCAATGAGCACTAAACAAATGTAAGTAATATTGATGTCGACATGCTGTTAATAAATACATGGTCGTAGCACCATTAAGGTCACCAAGGTCCAGACCCGGATATTGCCGCTATCGTTTTAAGACTCACGATGCTGCGTCCCGCCAAAACCAGCATTATTTCCAGCGCTCCAAACAAGGCGGCATTGGCTACGGAAAAAATACTTGGTTCACCGGCGGGTTAAGGGTGATGTTTAATGAGCACGGGAACTGAACCTTAGTATTTGTGAAATCTTGGCTACGGTCCTGGCTAATAATTTTTCAACATGCACTTTACCTTTTTCTTGGAGAGGCAACCTTTTAACAATGCCGTGGTGGTGGAGTGAAGAATGATGACTGAATGGTTTTCTAAAGTCTACAAGCCAGTGCTCTTTTCCTCTGGCTGACAACAGTCATCAAAAGCAGAAGAATCAGACAAAGCATGCATTAAACATACATGCAAATCTGTCACCTTTCGTGGAAATTCACCATTTTGACCTGGGAAAATATCATTCACATGACTCGTGTAAATCTGCAATATAAAACAGGAGGGGGGGCATAAACTGTGCACTGGCTGAGCCACCGACAGTAGGCTCACATACTCACTAAATTGCATGTTTACCTTTATTGCCGCTTGAATTCATGAAGCAGCGATCGGCAGCGGGCTAATGCATCAGTCTGCGCTACAAAGTTGGGTCGACACAGCGCAACTGTGCATGAGACATGAGCACTGAAACTAATGTAGGTTTTCCAATGACTGTAGCTTTCATATTTGACAATAGCCGCGTGAAATGTGAGTGCAAGCCAACCTATAACGCTAACAGATAGCTATAATTTACTGTTTGCTGGAGGCTTAACTGCCAGGTAGGTGCTCATGTCCCCGTGCATGCTCTGCGCTCGTTTTATGCGCGATCGCGGTCAGCGAGGCGGGGGCTGACCTCTTCCGGTGGACCGTGTGGTCATTGTGTGCTTTTGATGTGATTTATGCTCATCAGAGATGTTAACTTGGCAAGTCTACACCTTTGTGGGCTCACAACTATTCAACTATCCTTTTTCACCATGTTTGTGTTTGCATGTCGGTTTAAACTAATGGATACACACACTAGATGCTGGTCAAATTTGATTCAGAGAGACTCGTAAATGATTTACCTTCCTGAAAAAAAATATATGTTCCTGACTGTATAATCTTTGGTGTTGTTAATGGTACTTACTGCAAAGTCCCTTGTCATCATCTGGGCCAGGAATTGTGGTAAGTACCTAGTACTTACTGTATGATTATTGTTGTGTTGGATGTGTAATCCCTGTGACTTGTGGCAAGTACCTGGTACTAGCAATATAATTACTGGTATTGTAACTGGTGCGTATCGTAAAGTCATTTGTCATAATATGGGCCAGTTCCTGAGGTGAGTGCCTGGTACTTACTGTATGAATACTGGTGTTGTCACTGGTACTTACGGTAAAGTCTTTGACATATTATGACAAAGTCATTTGTCTGTGGTCTGTGGCAAGTACACTGTAAACCCGAACAGCCATACAAACTCATAATTGTTTTAGGCACCTGACTCATAAACAGACAATTCGTTGACTGAATATTAATCTTTTGAGTACAAAATGTGATTGATTGAGATTTAAGTTGAATAAAGATAATGTTAGAAACTTCATTTCAAAACATTTGCGTTTTTTGTCCATTCAACGTCATGACGTCACCAAACATTGTCTGCTTTTGACGCACTGAGTTTGAAAAAACAAGATGGCGGCCCGATGCGGAGAGGACCCGCTCTCGTCCAGAACAGAAATTTAAAACATTTAAATGTTTCTTTTGCTTATAATTGGCCACGCGATGTTTTTCTTCAGACTATAATAACGGTAAGGTTAAATTAGAGTCAAAGGAAGCCGTGTTCGGTGGGTCTGTGCTTTAGAACTAGCATAGCAAGTTTAAGGCTAACTTATCTCCACGGAAGGAGACACCGTCATCGTCACTGGTCTCCAAGCAGCAGCCCTTCTCATCTCGTGGTCTAATTTGGTAAGTAAATTCATTTAACATTATGTAACGTTAAAGCTGTGCTGTGAGGTTGTTTAACCCATCGGTAATGAACCGCTGTAAGGTCCCTGGCCCAGGCGAGCAGCGAAGGGAACGGAACGGCTAGCTAGATTCGTGCCCGCGTTTCTCTTTGTTGTAAAGAACCGCGGAGCACGAATACAGTTGCTGTGAGTTTCGTACACTCCGCGCCCAGCGGCAGGTTTAGCGGAGGTACCGACTCGACTTCAGGTTTGAGCCGTGGCGGCTGCGGGTGACGGTGTGTTGAAACATGCGCCGAAACGGGGAGTCGGTCTGTCAGAACTGGGTCGTTGCGATATCTCTTCTTCTCATGACTAAGTGTAATGTAATAATAGTTGTATGAAAGTGCATAAATGGTGCAGTGAATGACAGAGACTAGGAAGGAGGAGATGAGAGAAGCGGTCTGCAGGACGAGCTCATTGGTACAATGACAATCAGGTTATTCTGGGGGCAGCCAAATCTTCTAAAAATACAAAATTCTTGTCTGCAATGAGCCAAAACCAATTCTTCTGTTTAGTCCCGGTTTACTCCAGGTTTAGACGTTTTTGTTTAGTCGTTAATTTAGTTTAATTTACAGTTAAAAAAAAAAAGAGCACTTTGAGGACATAGAAAATATGCTGTAAATTAACAATAATTAACAATGCATCAATAATTATTTCTATCATATTGAAATATTATGCCATCATATTGCCTTTGTGTGATTTTAGGTGAGAACAACAAATGACATGAAATGAGTTAGTGCTGTTCTTTTATATTGCATGCTAATTTCCCCCATGTCTTGCAGATCAAGGAAGTGCTTGGTTTAACTTCAAAAAGCACGAAGCACAATATTTTAAACTAATGTACCACGATATCCATATCTGGCTGTGCTGTGGTGGTTGTCAACATTAGCATGAAAAGAGTAAAACCTGGCCAGTGAATCTACATTCATATGAACTCAAGACTGCAAGAGAATAGAGGTAGAGGATCTCCTAATGCAATGGCCCTGCAGATCGATCACAGGTAACAAATGTTCTTGTCCTTTCTGTTTGGTTATGTATCATACTTGTAATACATGTTCATGTATTTGTAGATACAGTCGGCTTCTCTCTGTTGCCCAGGCAAAAGTGCCCTTGGACCTGCTTTGGCCACACTGGGACAGGGAAATCCTGAACCTGAGAGAGGAGATGACCTGAAGTAATGAGGTACTATTTTGAAAAAGTAACTATTACCAGCTTACTTTGGCACTTCAAACTATCAAAATACATCGCTCGTTACTTAAAGGATTGGCCACCGTTTTTACATACTGAGATATGTTCTTACCTTAGTTTAGACTAGTTGATGTGCAGAGGTTACATTAACCGAAAATTCTCCGTCATTTACGGAATATTTTAAGCTTTGACGGAACATTTCAAAGGCCGTCTGTCATTTTGACAGATTGAAAATCAAGCCGTGATTAAAATAAAAACGCAGGGCTGCTTTTTTTCAGAGTGCTCGGGGCTCTCTCTCCCTCTAAACGCAGCTTCACTGTTTCACTTGTATCACTGCCTAGCTAGCTAACTTTCTGGGCGCTAACAACAACACGGGGAAGAAAACCACGATGCATACGCGGTTAAAGGCTAATAATATCCTTCTCATCTGGAGCCGCTCTTTAACTTTAACTTACGTAAATCTCAGGACGAGCTCATCTATTTCTCTCCCCTCTCTCTCTCTTTCCCTCCCGCGTGTGTGTTTCTGTGCGCGGCGCGTGGCTCGTTGTGCAGTGATGCGAACTGGTAAATATTGTCCGCTGTTTCTTAAACATTAACGTTAAAGAGAAAAAATAATAATAATAAGCAAATAATAAGCTCCACTTTACATTTGTATTAGTGTAATATGAGCCCTGATATTGAGGAGCAGATGACGCTCTGAATAAGCCTCTGAGAATTTTACGCAAGAGTTCATACACATTTCTGTAGCAAAATTTGTGTTCCATGATTGTTCAGATGTTTAGTTAAACTCCATTTATCCAGCGATCTCACATTTTTCCTAACATACACAATATGCAGCTTATATATAGCCTATGTAAATGTCTTTAAAAATTGCTTATAATGTGAGATTAATTCATGAAGGATAAAAATAGCCCATGACGGATTTTTTATAAACCTGCCTGTCAAAATGAAGGAGAGAAATTATCCTAGTGAAACCACTGTTGATGTGTACCTGTTTGGTCTTTGTGTGTGTGTGTGTGTGCTCAGTCACGCAAATGTTATCATTTAGCCTCTCCCAGCATAAGTATAGCGCCAAACTGGGGTAAAATTAGAAGCTACCAAGCTGTTAAATGTTTTCCATATTTAAATACAGTTACATGAAACATTACACGATCCAGGTCTAGTTACACAAAATTAAACATGTCGATTTTCTAAGCGGATAGCCTCACAATATAGTTCCCTGTTTTATCCGCTTATCTTTTTTGGTTCCTGGTCCATCTTCACTTCTCTCCTTTCCTCCTCCTTAGGTAGACTATGCCTAGTAGATTTTGAAGTTTTGTAGGTTTAAGAAAAGTATACAGTATGTACATTGCACACCATGGAAAGCTTACAGATCTGTTGTTTTTCTTTATGATTCATATTTACTTTTTTGTCATTAGGAAGATGGCAAAAGGAAGCCTTTGCGGAGTTTGCATCTACCTGAAGGAGGACGATACAGATTACTTTGAATGCTGAAATGTAAGTATATTTGTGCTTTGTAAATATTTTGGTGGGGCTTCATACATCGACAAAATGAATTTTCCCTGAAAATTCACTGAATATGAACTGTTTAACTGGCACAATAATCACATGCATTTCAGAGCATGTTTGTGGAGGTATAAAGGCTCACGATTAAGAGCTGGGTAATTTGGCCAAATATAATATACTAGTTATTTTATTTAAATTAAGCACTGCCTAAAACACAACACACAGCCTTTTGCAAAGTCATAGTGGATCTTTATAAGCTTCTAAACTGGCCGCACTGCACACATGGAGTGGTGATAGTGTGAGTGACCTGAATTGAGCAGTTTTTTTATATTGTTCAATGCACACATTAATCAAATGATTTATATTATAATTTAGTATTCTACAGTGGGCTTTGAACTGTATTACCTAAATAATGGTAGCCCTTGTCATTTTAAATTGCATGACCATTTTACAATTAACAATGGTGACAGTGGCAGATGTTTGAGCAGGTCGTCTTGAAGGTCAGTGGTTTTAATCTTGCACATTGTGCAAGAAACTTCACGCATGTAAAGGGCTTTAGGCCAAATGTAGGAATAAAAGCACTCTATAAATATAGCCTTTTTTTTTTTTTTTACCATTTAAAATGTACATAAAGAGCAGAGACACACAGTCTTAACATGCATAAGGAATGCCAGAAGATGATAATAATCTGGGGGGTCCAAACTCAAATTGGGAGCTAAATCTGGAGAATACATGTGTAGTGTATTTTAACCTAAGATAATGACAGAACAGTCAGGTCTTTGCATTGTATATGTTTTTTGCTGTCCTTTTCTCATCTGCTTGCCTTATTTAGTCCCTTATTTCTTCACTTATTGCCTAATTTCTTGCCCCAGTATTAATTACACAATTTGTATTTTGCAACCCGTGAACTGCTACCTTAACGTGGTGGGTTGTTTGAGTGCCCGAATGATCCTTGGAGCTATGTTGTCTGGGCTTCATGCCCCTGGTAGGGTCTCCCATGGCAAACAGGTCTTAGGTGACGGGTCAGACTAAGAGCAGTTCAGAAGACTCATATGGACGTACAACATTCAAGGACCGTGACGTCGCCCGGTATGGCGCAGCCGGGGCCCACCCTGGAGCCAGGCCTGGGGTTGGGGCTCGAATGCGAGCGCCTGGTGGTCGGGCCTTTGCCCACGGGGCCCGGCCGGGCACAGCCCGAAGGGATGACGTGGGCCCGCCCTCCTGTGGACTCACCACCCGCAGAGGGATCCGTAGGGGTCGGGTGCAGAGAGGACTAGGTGGCAGTCAAAGGCGGGTGCCTCGACGACCTGGTCCGCGTGCGCAGCTTCTGGCGTTCGGGACATGGAATGTCACTTCGCTGGGGGGAAGGAGCCTGAGCTTGTGCGGGAGGTTGAGAGATACCGGCTAGATATAGTCGGGCTCACCTCCACGCACAGCCTGGGTTCCGGATCCCAACTCCTGGAGAGAGGCTGGACTCTCCATTTTTCTGGAGTTGCCCGCGGGGAGAGACGGCGGGCTGGGGTGGGTTTGCTCATAGCCCCCCAGCTCAGCCGCCACGTGTTGGAGTTTACCCCGGTGAACGAGAGGGTCGCGTCCCTACGCCTTCGGGTTGGGGACAGGTCTCTCACCGTTGTCTCGGCCTACGGGCCCAACATCGGTGCAGAGTACCCGGCCTTCTTGGAGTCCCTGGGAGGGTACTAGATAGTGCTCCGACTGGGGACTCCATTGTTCTACTGGGGGACTTCAACGCCCACGTGGGTACGACAGTGAGACCTGGACGGGGGTGATGGGGAAGAACGGCCTCCCCGATCTGAACCCGAGTGGTGTTCTGTTATTGGACTTCTGTGCTAGTTACAGTTTGTCCATAACGAACACCATGTTCGAGCACAAGGGTGTCCATAAGTGCACGTGGCACCAGGATACCCTAGGCAGGAGGTCGATGATCGACTTTGTAGTTGTGTCATCTGATCTCCGGCCGCGTGTCTCGGACACTCGGGTGAAGAGAGGGGCTGAGCTGTCAACCGATCACCACCTGGTGGTGAGCTGGATCCGCTGGCAGGGGGGAGGAAGCCGGTCAGACCTGGCAGGCCCAAACGTGTTGTGAGGGTCTGTTGGGAACGTTTGGTGGATCCTTCTGTCAGTAGGGTCTTCAACTCCCACCTCCGGAAGAGCTTCACCCAGATTCCGAGGGAGGTTGGAGACATGGAGTCCGAGTGGACCATGTTCTCCTCCTCCATTGTCGATGCGGCTGCTCGCAGTTGTGGCCGTAAGGTCTCTGGTGCCTGTCGCGGCGGCAATCCCCGGTAACACTTTACATGACAACCCGCTAACTACTAGTAATTACCTAGTAATAACACTAGTAATTGCAGTAGTAATTACTAGTAATAAATATCAATAAAGTGGTAGTTCTTGGGTAATTAAAGTAGTAGTTAATAGTAACTCTGCTCAATAACTGCTAGGTAATTGCGTAGTAATTACTAGTAATAATATCAATAAAAGTGGTAGTTCTTGGGTAATTAAAGTAGTAGTTAATAGTAACTCTGCTCAATAACTGCTAGTAATTGCATAGTAATTACTAGTAATAAATATCAATAAAGTGTTAGTTCTTGAGTAATTAAAGTAGTAGTTAATAGTAACTCTGCTCAATAACTGCTAGGTAATTGCATAGTAATTACTAGTAATAAATATCAATAAAAGTGTTAGTTCTTGAGTAATTAAAGTAGTTATTATAGTAACTCTGCTCAATAACTGCTAGGTAATTGCATAGTAATTACTAGTAATAAATGTCAATAAAAGTGGTAGTTCTTGAGTAATTAAAGTAGTAGTTAATAGTAACTCTGCTCAATAACTGCTAGGTAATGCATAGTAATTACTAGTAATAAATGTCAATAAAAGTGGTAGTTCTTGGGTAATTAAAGTAGTAGTTAATAGTAACTCTGCTCAATAACTGCTAGGTAATTGCATAGTAATTACTAGTAATAAATATCAATAAAAGTGTTAGTTCTTGAGTAATTAAAGTAGTAGTTAATAGTAACTCTGCTCAATAACTGCTAGGTAATTGCATAGTAATTACTAGTAATAAATGTCAATAAAGTGGTAGTTCTTGGGTAATTAAAGTAGTAGTTAATAGTAACTATGCTCAATAACTGCTAGGTAATTGCATAGTAATTACTAGTAATAAATATCAATAAAAGTGTTAGTTCTTGAGTAATTAAAGTAGTAGTTAATAGTAACTCTGGCTCAATAACTGCTAGTAATTGCCTAGTAATTACTAGTAATAATATCAATAAAAGTGGTAGTTCTTGTGTAATTAAAGTAGTAGTTAATAGTAACTTGCTCAATAACTGCTAGGTAATTGCCTAGTAATTACTGTATACATATCAAAGTGGTAGTTCTTGTGTAATTAAGTAGTTATTAATAGTAACTCAGCCCAATACACTAAGTAATAATCTAGAAGTGGGGGGTAAATAACTGCAAGGTAATTGGTGTGGGGACGACATAATTGAAAGAAAACAATTGTATTTATTGATATTTTAATCACATTATAAATAACACTGCATCAAGAACAATATATACAGATGTTGCCATTAATACATTTCAATGAGATATTAATGTAATTCCTTACCACAAAGACCTGTATGCCGAACTAGTAACAACAACAAAAACTACCAGTAACATCATGAGTAGGTACCGGGTAACTATCTGTTAGTTACTACATTTCCCGGGTCTTCATCTGACGTAGGAACAACCAGTAACAACTGAAGTAGGTGCCAGATATCTTGAAGTTTCTACATTTCCCGGTCTACATCTGACGTAGAACATAAGGGTAAGTACTAGTAACACCACAAGTAAGTACCAGGTACTATCTGGTAGTTACTACATATCCCGGGTCTTCATCTGATGTAGGAACAACCAGTAACAACTGAAGTAGGTGCCAGATATCTTGAAGTTTCTACATTTCCCGGTCTACATCTGACGTAGAACATAAGGGTAAGTACTAGTAACACCACAAGTAAGTACCAGGTAACTATCTGGTAGTTACTACATATCCCGGGTCTTCATCTTACGTAGACATAATGGTAATACTAGTAACACCACAAGTAAGTACCAGGTAACTATCTGGTAGTTACTACATATCCCGGGTCTTCTCTCACGTAGGACGTGGGTACCATTACATTACATTACATGACATCAAAAACACTAATCACTGTATTTGTTCAAATGGAGGTGATGGGAAAAATGATATAACTAATAGTACTGGTATCTGTCAAATGCTGATGTGGCTACTTCTGATTATTACTTTATATTCTGTCAACATCATTAACTAAGGGATACAAATAATTAATTTTTTTATACATATATTCATGACTTTCTCTTGCATGCGAACGCAACCTAATTATTAATTAAATAAAGGAAAGTAACGCTCTGTAGATCGTAGGGAGCTCGCTAATTACACCAATTCTCTGTACTCTAATTATTTTTGTTTTATTTGAGAGCTTACAATTACATGGAATAACAACAAATAATGTCTCTGAGCTAAATACAGATTTAAAGTTGTCTAGTTCTATAAATACGTATGTGCCTCTTTCTAATTCAAATGATTTCCTGGTGTACAAGCTCAAGGGTAGGGCAGGGTACGAAAGCTCCGGTACGGGGGTAAAGCTAACTGTGGGCTAGCGCCACTTTAAACAGTATTTACAGCCAAGTTTGAGTGAAAAAAAAATATTTCCATTGTGTAATTGGATGTACAATATCCCTCTCTCCCTTCGCCTTTTCTGTCAGCGTAGTATTTACTCTCACGGACAATTAATAAGTAAAAAAAACACAACTTGCTACGACACCTGCAGTTGCGCTTTTGGCCTCTAACGCCTAGAATACTTACTTACTTAGTACTGCTTTAAACAAAGGCTAAATTAATGCATGCAAAGATAATTAGCTACTTCAGCGCAAATGAAGGCTGTTTTCTTAAAGCAAAGTTATAGATAAGTTAAACTTTTGTAATTATTAGTGGCGGGATCTGCGGCAGGACTAACCCAGGATTTAGACTACACCGGTTGTAACACAGCTGTAAACTAAACCGGTTATAAACCAGGACAAAACCAGGACTGAATAAGAAACTTGTTTTTTAAGTCACATTGAAAGCATAACATTGCATGACGACAAGAAGACATCTTTACCATTAGCTAAAGATACGCAGAAGTTGACTTTACGTGCCTGATTACTGAAATAAACCGTGTCTGATGTGAATCACGCCTGTCTCTGCAGCTCAGGAGGTAATAATGTCCGATTTATGTTTTTTTTTTACATTGCTTAGTTGGAATTGGGTATTCAGACCAAACATGAAGTTGCAGGTGACGCTGCTGTGGCCAGTGTTCTTTCTGTTGTGCGTTGTATGACATCCTGAATGATACATTTTAAGACCAATTATTTTAATTTAATTAAAATAACATAGGTATCGAAAATGTACCATTAAGGCACCGGTGCGAAAAGCAGGCATCGTTAAAGTATTGAGAAGAAAAAAATAGCGGTACCCAGCCCTACTTATGGGGCCCTGTCGCAGTGTCTATTAGGATCCTCATATGCGCCCTGGGCCCAACTTTGGGATCCACTGTACTGCTGTGATCTTTTTCCTGGTTCTATTGCTTTTCAAGACGGTGGGCAGCTTGCCAGCAGAAATTTGTATGGAATTCCATCAACTGAAATCAAGTCATCAAGTCTTCCTTACACCACCATGGCATTGCTGGGTACACAGAAGTCAAGCCGTTCTCTGCAATACACAATGTTTACAATGTAAAGTTCATGTTGAAACAACTGTGTCTTTTTGGAATACAGGTGTTTTACTTACCTTTGCTTCATGGCCATTGATGTGCATCTTAAATCAAGGATCAAGGATAAATAGAAAACCTAACATTGAAAGCAGACGTTGGTTAGACATAAGATTTTTGCTCCAATTCTCAAAATGTGTTGGATGACACATGTACACAAGTGGGAAGTAATGTCCCACTTTATTTACATGTATAGTCTGTTTATTTTTTTATATTATGTTCATTTTACTGTATATAGCTACTGTTGCCCCGCTTGAAGTTTTTGGGTAGTCAGTGTATATAAGATACCTCTATTTACTATGTAATTTTTTTTGCACATTTTCTTGTCTAATGTGCACACCCTGAGTGTTTCTGAGGGCTGAATGTAACAAAGTGAATTTCTCCATTGTGAGATCAATCAAGGCTTATGTTATCTTATATGCTACTGCACCATCTTACATGGTGCACTAGCATTTACAGGTGGTGAAGTTTATGAGACTGACCGTGACCATCTTCAAATGCTCCTTGTGGACAAGATGGGAACCTGTGCTATTTTACGGCGCTGTGATGTGCAAAGAATCTTCTACCCGCACTGTACGGAGCGGAAAACGCACAGCCTGCTTGATTATTTTCATACAGTTGTAATCACCAGCTTCTCTAAAACACGCAGCTCAAATATCTTTGGCAGGCTCATTTCGGCATATATGACATGTAACAGTTTAAATTGAGCAACGTCACTCTTCCCCTTTACCTGTGTCTCTTTCAGGAGCGGCTATATTTTTTACCGTGTCCGCATTGGCTTTATTAGTTTTGCAGCGTACCAGCGCCAGGACATCAGACTTCGGTAATATCCACTGGGGCTACCGGCTGCACAGGCGATTCTCTGTCGTGGTTCGCCGTGGGAGCTATCGAGGCTACGTGGACCGACATACAATACAGACATGAGCGGCGATGTTAGCGCGCTGCGCTTTAGCCTCCGCGGAATTTTTGAATTGTTTCAGTCTTGCTTGCGTATTCACGATTAATAATGTACGTTCTTGGAACTAGATAAGTCAAATCATGGGACGCTCTTAATTCAACCTTAATCTGGTTTCTGTATTGCTGTTGTACTTCTTAAAACTTTCGGTTCATGCATCAAATGATGCCTAAGCCACTACTGTGTCTTGAGCGGAAGACCTCTCCAACACACCTTTTTATCTCTCCAAAATTCGAGGGAAAGCGGTTACTTCATATATTTCTGTATAACTATTATGAGGTCTCTCATCTAAGTTGACAGCGACATTTGATTATATTTTAAAGTAAAGATTTCTATGTATGCACCACAATTTACAGAAACATTATTGTTCTATGATTTTAGTTAAAACACTTCAAAATGACTTTATTACACCAAAATTGTAACAGGATCTTTCAAATATTTAAGTAAATTATGTATTAAACCAGAAAACAGTAAAAATTAACTATGTAACTGTAACAAGTGGATCAGTTTGCCTTTGGGTTGGGTAAGGCAGGCTGTTATTGTAGTTTCATTTTCCTTTATTAGTTGCTCACTTTGTGTTATTGTTTGTTCTTTTCAGTTCTTTTTCAATTCTCTAATTAAATCTTTCATTTAAGATTGTTGAGCTTGTTATTGATTAATGTCGACAAAAAAGTGATCTTTTTTATGTCATACGTTTTATCATTTAAGTCTTTTTATATCTATGGAATGTCACACATAAACATCTATTTATTTGCTGAGCTACATTATGTAAAATTACAGATGCATTTCAGAATTACAGAATGTTTACTCCATATTTTAACCATGTACAATACACGCAAATATAGTCATTATGTACCATGAGGTACAGACTCAAATGTTTAATAAATAGTTACCTTTATTTCAGGACACAATATAACTGACATGTACTAAAACCAAGTTAGATGACATTGTGCCCAATATAATAAGCTATTTTCTATATCATTACATTAACACTTTGCATAATTTTGCCTGAATTAAATGAACCAAAAATTGTATGAATTACTCAAATTTGTTTGTGCCAGTTGTAACAAACATTTTTAGATTTGAGGGGCTACTTCAAGAGCTTCAGTGGTTCATAAACTGTTAAAATTAATTCATTACAGTTCACTGTCTAATTTTTCACTTATTAAGCATATTATATGACTAATTTAGACAAATTGCACAAAGAAAAACCAAAAGTTATTAAATATCAGATGCAGAAAATGAAATTATATAACATTTCTTAAGGGTACTGGAGATGCCACAAAGGGCACTTGGTGCTGTGGACATCGGGTTGGCTGACCCTCATGAATAATTTAAAACCATTCTAAGATTTATGTAGAGCTAAAGATAAATGTAAGGAAGTAAGTATTACTGACTTTATAGCTAGATTTTTTGGGTTTATTTTTTGTGTAATTATCACTGTTATTACCGAGCCTATCCGATGAGATGTTTTTTTATTAATAGTTCTTCTTATTAACCACATATGAACTAACAATTGTTCTACATAGTTGTCGTGGAGAGTGGAAGGCGATTTCAAAATGTTTTGGTTGTGATTTTAGTAGTAAGTGACACAATTCTTTGTGCGTTTGTTAGATCTAAAATGAAAACATTTTTTACACTATTTTAAAATGTTTAAGATTAACAGAAAAAGTCAATGATATACACATTAATACAATGCAGTCATTTTTTATTGTAAATTGTAATTTGTCCATACTGGTTAAATTCTCCAAAAAACTGTCTTATTGATGTTCAAGTCAGTTTTAATCACAAAAGGAACAGATGTCCTATTGTATTGTACTTGAAAGAAATTAAGTTTCTCTTTCTGACAGCATAGAAATGGAACTGCAGAAATGAAAAATTGTAAATAGTTAAGATGGTGAAGACTTTGCGTCGTCCGTCTGCTCAATGGAATGCAGTTTCAAAGGTGACCCTCGTTGAATAATGGCGTGAGAGCAGGAGAAGGGGATGGAAGAAGAAGATGAGGAGCAGGAGCGGCACTGAGGAAGGTGGGGATCAGGAAACAGTTCAAACCGGACACTCAGGAGCGTGCACACATCCAAAGAAGCACTGAACACACAGCAGCTTCTTGGGTACTCCGATGTCGCTGTCAGATTTGCCACAGTGGATGCGCACAGAGTCGCGCCGCTTCGGCTACACATCAGACAAAATTTCCTTGTCATTTGTTAATGACAATAATCAATACTTCCTTTTAGGAGAGAGGATTGATTGTTAGGACCCTTTTACACAGGCTCAGAGTGTTTTACTAAACTTCTCTGTCGCCCACCCAGTGGAAGTCATCTTGAAATACCATGAGGAACAAAATGGAGAACTCATGCTTCTTAAAAAATATAATCAGATTATGTTAGTTTGTTTAACAAGTACTATAGATATATATCTGTGGGCCATATAAATCTCAACATGGAATGTGACTTCTTTTGTTTGTTGCTGTCCATTTTGAGGGTCTGAAGAGACAAGAAAGTGAGGACAACTAGATTTTTATATATTTTTTTAAAAAAGGATAAAAGGAATTTTGAAACAAAGCAGGCAATAGATAAGATATATTTTGTTTGTAAGTACATTTTTTGTCACATTAGTTACAGTCTTTAGTCACTTTAGAATGAAAGGAATTTTAATACATATTTGAAGATTCTTAAGTTATATGGAAACAATCCAAAATTCAATCTCAGAATTTTATCCATTTCTTTATCTCTTTATTGATTATTGAGCTGTCTATTCACTGCCTTTGTTCTAAACAACTCAATATATGCAAGGGTTAATGTGTTTATTAGTCATTATCAAACCTAAGGAGGCAGCGCCGGTGGAGCTAAGGTTTGTTAGCAAAATCAATGGTGGAGGTTTACTTTTGTGCATGTTTCGGATGATGGTTTACCGGAGAAGAAGGAAACCCAACTAACGGGAAGAGAAATGCAACTACGCAAGAAAGGCCGCACGTTCAGGAAACAACTTTTAATTGCTGCCTACCATACCTTATTTTACTGTAAATTTAATTAACATATAACCCAAAATAATTTTTAAATGAAAAGGCAACACTAAAGCTCTTTTAATAGCAAGTGCTTGGCCAAACATTTTGATGGCTGTAAAGGGAACTATATAGGCCAACGCCGATCAAACATTACTGTTGATTTAAACAAATTTATATGGATTAATGTTGTAGATTAATATTTTTTCTGTAAACATATTGCATTTACTACACAGCATTTCTGCCTAATTGAAAAATCTCACGAACTTCAGCTGTCTTCCATCTCAATGCATTGAGACAGTCCTTTGTCCATCTCTCAGGCCGTTTTCACACTGTTGAGTTTGTAGATCGCTCGAGACCGCTTTAGCTCCTACTGTATTTACTACAAAGCTTAGTTTAGGTCCCGTGTTCCACCACGGCTCGCAAACACATCGGCACCATAGCAGTAAACAACGATCAGCTGTTCAACAACTTTCCCATGACAACGGGCATCAACCTGTTTCAATGTGCACAGGGCATCATTACAGGGCACCCTTCCATTGATACGGGTTGCGTTGGGTCACTCCTCTCTTGTGGTTAAATACATGGCTTATAGAGCCAGCGCGGAGAAATGTACTAATCAGACCTAGAGGAAGTTTCACTGCACAGGAGGGAAGACAGGCAAGAGATTGGATTACCTTGATGATTTAAGTTAATCCATTTTTCCTCGTGAGTGAAATGAAAATATAAAAGGTATGCACACGAATTTCCATCGTGGCAAAGCATAGCAAGAGCAATATTTAATGCATGCAGTATTTTTTATACAAAACTTTGAGGGTCTTATTTTGATTTAAAAATATGTTGATACCTTTTGGGTCAGCACTGATGTTGTTTTTGAGGATTGATGCTTGGGGACCAAATATTATTTATTTTGTGCAGTGAGCTATCATACCTTCATTTCACTATTTGCAGTTGTTAAATACACATTTAAGGACGAAGGGACAATTACTTTATTTGTAAGGCTACTTGTAGTACTTTGTGGTATGCTACTTTATTTCCACAGCTGCTGGTGTTAGACTGACAGAATGCAAGGCGTCAATCTGCGCTCGGTTCTCACACTCACTGGCACAATTACACTTGTATGTACCGCGTTTTCAGAAGGACTCACAGTCACGCCACAACAAAGCTATCCATGTTTTTTTATATGTTTATACCTACAAGTTATTTAGATATTGTTTATCTTCACA